>QVOB01024149.1:0-10654 GCA_014839585.1 Pseudomyrmex concolor
AGAGAGAGAGAGAGAGAGAGAGATCGAGAGCTTAATCCATGTCGAAGAAGACAAAGAGTGTTTACGCCGAGGAATTAAACGCAACGATGAAAAACATTAATCACCCTTTCGCGAGGAACAATAGCTGCTCTCCTCTCTCTCTCCTCTACAATACGGCTGCGAACGAAAGAACGAACGAGGCGGAACGTAATTAATTTCAATTATTCCCGACTCGAGCACGCAGGATGCGGGGATAAAGAGCGAATAGAGAAGCGCGACACGGTCGCAGGACATCGAGAGGGAGAGACGTAGTGCAATGTGCGAGTCAGAGAAACGAACATTAATCAGCAATTTGCAAATTGATATGCCGACCAGCGATTGTTTCAGAGAGAGAGAGAGAGAGAGAGAGAGAGAAAAGAGGAAATAAATCGAAACTTTATGTGCGTTGATTCAACAACGTTTCTGAGAAACAAAATGTCAACAATATCGAGAAATAAAATAATTGAATGAAATATTGAGAAATATCGAATTTTCGTAGAAAACAAAAAGAAACTACATCTCTGATGCGAGTCGCGCATTATCTGTGTAATGGCATGTTACGTGCATTTTAAACTCCGCATTATACAAAGAGACATGATTAAAAAAAATAAAAAAATAAACAGTCGGATAACGCACGGAAATGTCAGAAACGAGAGCTTCACGCTCGTGGCGTAATCCTTTTAAAAGTATATTCATTATTCAGCTTACATCGTCCTGCGTTTTAATTAAGGACTCGTCGCCGCGTGAACTTCTGGCGGAACTACAGCGCGGATTTATTTATTATACAGTAAAAATACGAAATAAGAAACAATCGACAGCGCGAAAAACAACAGCGGCGAGAAACGATGTCCGAACTCTTTCTCTATCGCGCGAGAGAATAAGAGAAATTCAAATCCTCCAAAGTTTTACCATTTAATTCAGTAAGTCGGAGTGCGCGCGCGTTAAAGTTTCAACGCCGAAACATTCGTGATGTTTTTACAAGCTTCGCTTCAATTTCTCAGAATTTCTAGACACGCCCGGAATAACCCACCACCGTGCGATATTGCGCAACTGAAAATTTTATCCGATCTCTCTCTCTCTCTCTCTCGAGCGCGAATATGGTACACCCGCAATCGAGATTTGAGCAACTCGGGCAAAGACTGTGACAAACCGCGAAACGAGAAACAAATTTTGTTCGAAATGTCCGACACGCGCGCGCACACGCACACACACACACACACACTTGTGATGCATATTTTATTGCAAAAACTACTTCTGACAAGATGATACTTATCATATATATATATGCGCATATATATATATGATAATGTAAGTCGTGTATGCACATCTCGTATGAAAAATGGTAATGCGGGACTTATCGATTTTCAATATCCTCGCGCATACAATACGATTCGATAACATCTCCTCCCGCATACGCTTAATCGCGCGCGCGATACATTGTGTAGATTCCGATAAATTCGTAATATTAATGAGAGCGGAACGTTTGTTTTAAACCGAGAAAGGATCGTCAAGAGTTTAATCAGGCGCTCGAATTGAAAAACAAACAAAAAAACAAAAAAAAAAAAAAACACTGGACAACGATGTAATAAGATTTTGGATTATTTCACATTGCGCAGAGAGATATCGAAATACGAAACGAATTGTGAGATACAGGGGGTTTTTATGTGTGCGAAACCAGCGCGCACACATTGGGGAGAGCTTTTTCGCAAATATTTATCTGTTGCTTTTCAAAATGTCTTACGAAATCGAAATATCTCTCTGTAGCTTTCTCCGAAGAATATATACGTGTGGCAAACATCGCGCCCCGCGATATGGGGGAGGTTTTTTTTTCTTCTCGCCAACACGACGCGCGAGATAGTATATTTCGAAAGCTAATCTTTTTCCCGTTAATAAACGATTCTTTCTCTCTGTTTCTCTTTGAGGCTTCTACCAAGAAACACTAATCTACTTTATTCGAATTATTGCAACACCGTAATCCGTAGAATCCTTTTGAAAGGCTTCGAACTTCTCTCTCGAAAAAAGACACGCACATATATATATATATATATATATATCGGAAAATATTTTTTATCACCTATTAGCCTTTTATCGCTTATTAGCGCGCCAGAGGCAAGAGACGATAATGAGGATGATTATTATAAAAGAAAAACCCGCGAAGACACCCGTCAGGAAGTTTAATTAGCGAGTCGCGGACGTCGAGGGGATGCGCGAGAGCACGCGGTTTTCATCGAGGAAAGAGACAAAGTGAGAGAGAGAGAGAGAGAGAGAGAGACAGAAAGAGAGAAAAAAAAGTCTCGCGCATCTTTCTTTGATCGCGCATGCTCTTCTCAACGGCGAAAATAACTTCCGGGCTAGGACAAAGAGAGAGGCCGCAGCTCCGACGGGGGACTCTTGACCTTTTCCGAACGGATATCCTTCCCACGGATACTTTGCGCTAACGATCCTTCCTCTCCGCGCGTATGCGGGGCGGATGGAGAGAAAACCGGGACGGTACGTGTGTGTGTGTATTGTATGTATGTCACATATTGCTCATGGTTATGCATGAGAGAGGCTCGGCGAGCTGGCGAGCGCGCGCGAATAAGATAAGGCAAGATCGATCGCGCGCTTGTTGTTTCGCCCATCACGCGCGTTGATCGCGACCGCTGATTAGGAAGTTTCATTTTCTTGTGAAATTTATCCGCTCTCTCTCTCTCTCTCCCCCTTCGAACCCCGACATCGTTAAGCGCACGCAAAACGCCGCTCCGGATGAAACACATTTCTCTCTCTCTCGACCGAGTTTTTTTTCCTTTCCACGTTGAAAATCCCGTCGTTCACAAAACAACGCGGCGTTTTTTTGATTCCGTCTGACAAATAAATTCAATTTTAATTCGATTGACGCGTGATGTTGCTTTCTTTCTTTCGTTCTTCCTTTTTTTTTTGTTTGTGTTTGTTTTACACCGGCCGACGTGTATTATTTCGCAGCACGACGTACTGCTCGTAAAAGGCGGATCTAAATAAAGCGATAAATTTTCCGACGGTATTTCCTACGTGAAATTAAACGCCACGTGTGTGTACACGGTGCTGTTAACGCACACGTGTGTGTGTGTGTTTCCGTGAGTGAGTAGCATGTACGCGCGCGAGCAGGTACACATTTTTACCATCTCTTTCATTAGTGTTTGCAACGCTCACTCGTTCTCGGCGCGTTGCGTCCGTGTCGCGCGCGAGAAAAACAAGTGCACAACGTTTTGTCTCGCGCAAATCCCATCGGCATTTGACAGTGGCGTTTATACACACACCACTTCCGCGATACGAGAGACGACGCGCCGCTTTTGTTTTGTTTTGTTTTTTTTTTCCCTTAGGTTGACATTGTGTTGTGCAGTTTTCCGCGTCCGATTTCAGACGCTAAAAAATTGTTTTCACCGCGGAAACGCGTCGACGACGACGACGACGACGACGTGACTTTTTATCGGAAAGGATCGACAAGGACGCGCACGACTAATTGGAGAGAACTTCGTCGCGGGAATAAAACTCGCTCTCCGTCGAGTTATGCAATTATGCGCGAGCACACAATGTGGGAGCTTGCCAAAGCGCGCATTCAATTAGTCGCGTTTTATTCCCGGGTGTGTAATCGAGCGATGGACATCGGTCCACGACGAGCGGGAAACAACACACCCTTTTTTGTTCACGACGACGGTATGAATTATGCGCCGCCCTTCGGGAAGGCGATCCCGCGGGAAACGTTGCAGCGTATCCGAAGGCGCGAGAGATGATAGATAGACACGTAATACGCGAGAGTTGAGAAATTTCACGCCGAGTTTCCCGCGCAAAAGTGATTGATCGACTGATTGACCGGAATTACTTTCGATACGCGTTTTCGTCTTCGAGAGAACCGCGAGCGTGAATAAATTTCGTCGCGAGAAAGAAAAAAAACCATCGATCTCTCGTTCCGCTCGAACGCCTCGAAAACGACGTTTTCGTCTCGCCGCGTTATTGAGAGAATCTGTCGCTCGTATTTATCTTCTTCTTCTTCTCCCTCACGGTAGAAAGTCGAGGACGTGCGCATCTCATCCGCAAACCGCGTAATTTCTGCGCTCCCGTGTTTGTTCCGCAGTAATTCGTAATGCTTGAAGCCGTCTCTGGTCTATTTGCAGTAATCCGATTCCCTAAGCGATATGCAAAACGCGCGGCAAAGCTTGCCGGAGCGTTTGTTTAGAGAGTAAACAGGTGTATTTCCATCTCGAGGCGATTTGATAATTCTGTTTGCGCACTCGCTTTTCCCCGCGCAGTAATTTCGCGATTTATCGCGCGCGCATGTTTTTTTTTTTTTGTTTTTTTTGTTCGCTGTCAAATATTATCCAGGTGAGAAAAAAGCTCGCTGGATTTCGCGGAATATAAATCCCCGTCGCATTTCCTTCCTCGCGACAATTAACGGGATCGTGCGTATATTTGGAGGATACTTAGCGACGAAGAGAATGTGTGACTCCGCGATCGGATTTAATTTGCGATTCTCCGTGTGTGTAATCGGGCAAAATGGCTCCCGCCGTTTAAATCCCGCCCCCGCGCGCGCGCACATACACACTTGTGCGCTTCCGCGTCATTTCATCGTGTGTGTGTGTGTGTGTGTGTGCGCTCGCGAGGGAATTTAAATTTGCAACCGCTAATTTCTACGTGCGCGGTTCTCGTGATCGCGAAGGTAATCTTTACGGGAACCTCTCGCGTGGCGAGTTCCCGAGCGTGTCGGTGGAGCGCGTGAAAATCACGAAGTGGCAACGAATTTGTATTCGGCTCGACGTTCATACGTGAGGAGGAATATTAATTAACCAAGTGTTTTTCGCGCAAAAAAAATATGAATCTCGTTCTCGTTAATATATAAAAAAAAAAAAACGATTTTTCGCAGATGATAGTCAAATAATTAAAATAATTAAAAATCATGATGAAATTAATGGCAATCCATCAAGTCGTTGCGACTCATCGGTTCGTTTCTCTCACTCGTCATGAAAAAAAAAAAAAAATTCTCTCCCCGACAAACGACACGTGCGCGGCTCGGATAATCTCGCTCGAACGCTTCTACGTCGTATCTTTCTTCACAGCGATTAAGATTGCGGACCGATAGAGTGTCGGAAATTCTTTATGTAGCCTAAAGAAAAAGCCTTTCTGGCCCAGTAAGTCGGGGGTAAGGTTGAGGTCACCCAAAGGACGATCGATACTTTTCCCTTCGTACACGTGCAATTCTCGCGCGTGTGTGTGTGTGTGTGTGTGTGTGTGTGTGTGTGTTCGGAAAATCGATCTCGCGTGCGGCAACCGAGTGTTATTTATCCCTTTGTTCCCCGACGCGAATTTGCGTCAGAGTTCCCCGACGTTAATCCCGACGTTAGCTCGCAATTGAAAGTAATTGCTGAAAAAGTCCTTCGAAGCCGAAGAAATCGGATTTAATACGCCCGCTCTCGGGAGGAAAACGCGCGGCGGTTACTTTGTCACGAAACGGCTTTTTAACACGAAATAGTTTCCATTTCGTCTCTCACTCTCGAGGGAGATGCGTGTGTGTGTGGAAAGGTGGAGGAAGGGGGGTGGGGGGCACGAATCAGATAGCGAAGAAACTCCGCTGGCAAGATAACAACGGCGAGGCGAGACGCGAGAGTCAAAGAGAGAGAGAGAGAGAGAGAGAGAGAGAGAGCGGATTATATGTTT
Organism: Pseudomyrmex concolor; assembly: GCA_014839585.1. NCBI lineage: Eukaryota > Metazoa > Arthropoda > Insecta > Hymenoptera > Formicidae > Pseudomyrmex > Pseudomyrmex concolor. Next base: position 5,686 of record QVOB01024149.1, read on the forward strand.
TTCGCCGCAATGCCGAGTTTCTCGGCAAAAGATCGATCTTCGCGTATACGTTCGCGCGAAAGCGTTAATCCACATCGCGGATTTCCTCGCGAAGGCTTCCTTTCGGCTCGTTAACCGCGGATAATGCAGGCGCATATATCACGTACACGAAGGAGGTACCGGGCTCTGCGCGCCTCCTCGCCGCATAAATCACCGCAACCGACCGAAAGGAGAAAAGGTGAAGCGACGAGCGAGATGTAATTCCGTTGGACGGATATATCATCTCCGTGCGATTGTAACGGACACCCGAGTGCAGTTTGCGAGCGCGCAACGGTGCTTCTCCGCTTTTAGCGGCTAATTCGCGCGCGACCTCGAAAACAACAAATAATTTACGTTGCAATTACTTGCGTAAATTAATGAATAATAGCAACCGCGGAAGCGTCTCGAATTCAGCGTTAATTATCGTTACGAGCGAGCGCACGTACCCGCTCGCATGTGTGCGTTCGCGTGCATATATATATATATATATATACACACCACACACAGTTTTCACATGCCGCGTTATTTTATTTTAATAAAACTGGCAATTAAAATTCTGCACAGTCGCGCAATGTCGATCCTTTTTCGCTCGACCCTCGCCAATGCAAAGTTTATACATCGCGGTTGAAATTTATACGGAATAAAAAACAATGGTACGTGGCTTTCAAAGATAAAAAAAAAAAAAAAAAAAAAAAAAAAAAAAAAAAAGGAGAAAGTTTGTCTGCGTTCTGCCAAGATCATCCACAACTAGCTAATCGCGTAAATACCGGCGTGAGCCCCATCTTCGCCGCATTCGGAATCTAATAAAAAATCGAAACAACCGCCAAGTTTTCCGCCAGCGATAGTGAATCATCGCAATGCGGAGCGTTTCTTTTTTTTTTTTTTCTCCTTTCGCTCTGGCAAGATTTAGTTGTGAAGATGACGTCAAGTTCTTCGAATTCCCGAAACGATCCCGCGTCTCTTCTCTCTCTTTCTCTCTCTATCTCACACACTCTCTTAACAAAGTTACGAATCCGGTCGTGCATGGATCCGGCACCCCGTATCGCGAATCCAGCACGGAAATTCAAATTCGCGGAAACTTCGGCATTTCTCTCGAGGCGAAATTGCCGATTGCATTATCTCGCGCCGAAGAGTAGAACTTCCGTCGTGCGCTCGTTCCGTTTAGAAATGGAATACGGGATTTTCTCTTGCAATAGGATTTTTATAGCCCGTCGTTTTCTCCACCGCATCTCTGTTGAGAAAAAACTCTGCTGAATCTGCGCGCGAAAATCGCCTCGAGTCACGGCGCAAATTAAAGGATGTGTTTTTTTTTTTTTTTTTAAGGACAACGCGAAGTATTTTAACGCGACGCGACAACTTTACAAACATTGTTTAAAAAAAATAAATTTTAAACAACAATAAATTTGCGGCTCTTGTACAAGAATATATAAAGGAATTATTCAATTTTTTGAGATTTTTTTTTAGTAAAAATATGTTGCCTCATGAGCGCGCGCGTGTATGCTTTACAAGTGGGAGTTTATATTTTATCTAAAGCGCACACGCACGTTTATAAAATAGCATTTTTACTAATTAGCCACTACATATTTTTACTAATATTACTTACGTACGTAACATAAAATTCTGCCTTAATCTTAACGGTATCGTTTTTTTGAAAAATACAAATTCGCTAAATAAACTAACGTTTAAATGCGAAATAAACAAAACTTCAGAAGCAAATGAAAAATTTCAATTTTTCTATTCGCGAACATATAAGTGACGTGAGAGCGTGCGATTTTTTTGAATCCGCGGAAAGCAACGCGTGTCTTCTCCCAGATTAAAGCTCTGAAGTGTTAGCGGCAAGTTGGCGATGATATGTTGCACAAAAGTTGAATGGCTCGCGAAAGTTGTGTGTGATGAGAGAGAAGCGCCCCGCGCGCGCGCTCGCTCGCTGCCTCGCCTCCGGACGCAGTGGTAAACTTACAGTTTAAACCGACGGCGCCTTCGGTAGTCCCGCGGAGATATCTCTCTCTCTCTCTCGACTCTCCGAGTGCGCGCTCGCGGGTGCGTGTTTTCGCGGACGGCGCAAAAAAAAAAAAAGAAGAGAGAACGATCTGTTTGTTTTCGATGAGAAGGAGAGAGAGAGAAACGAGAGAAAAAAAATTTTTTTCTACTTCGCCGAAATGGAAAAAACTCACGGACGAATGTCGCGGGGCGAATTGTTACGATCCGAGCGTTGCGGCTTTCGGCGAGGCGAAAGATCCGTAAGGAACGACGTGATCTACGGGATTTAGGTCGGGGCGAGGTGTAAGACACTGAAAGAGCAGGAGGGCGAGATGTGGGCGGGGGATGAAAATGCTCCCGTTTGCGCCTTTCGAAAACTCGGCTTCTTCCACGATCAACCGGGATACGCTGCTCCTGCTGCGGGCGGTGGTGTGCCAAGAATCGTGCTGATCGCCAGAGTGTCAAAGGCTCCCGGCGCGGCCAGCTGATCGGGATTCGCTCGCAGCTTCACCGTTGACAAGGACGCCGTCTCTGTCGCGGACGCGCTCGTCGAGCATAATGTACCGCGCTCGCAAAGTAAGACGAGGATTAAGAGGAAGAGGAGGAAGAGACGCGGAAGAGAGAGAGACAGAAAAAGGAAGAGCGCGAAACGCGCGCGAAATTGGATGAGATTCAACGCGATCCTCAACGCGAGATATATGTAACGCGAGTCTCTCTCTAAGACGAGACGTTCACGACGCGACGCGCTCGTGCAAACTCGCGCCAGGCCACTGCATGCGATGCGATTACGCGGCCAGAGCCAACCCTCCGCGCCGCTCCAACCCCACCACGGGGTTAGAGGGCCATGCTACCCTCCTCCTCTGTCTTTCTCTCTTTCCCTCGTGCTACCTCCGACCACGCTACCGTCGACCTACTCTTGTCGTCTTTCAAGGCGCCTTGTGCCACACAACCGCACGGCGGTGGTCACCGCCACGCTCGGCCACGCCACTTCCGTATACATCCTTATTCATCACGTTTTCCCCAACGTTGTTCCCAATTCGTGAACGCGCGCGCGTTCGAGTACGTGCGTCGACTTCGCGACGACACGCGCGTGTTTGCTTGCCGGAAAAATATCGATGTTTAGACAAAAACCGTCGAAAAAAAAAAAAAAAAACGAAACGCGCGCGAACGTTTGTGAAATGTCAAATCCACTGGAAAAAGTTGCCGACATTAATTTTCTCTCTTTCTCTCTATCTCTTTCTGTCTTGAATCGAAAATATACCGTGTCTCGCTGTATTTCGCTGTAACAATGAACTCCGTGAAATCGATTAGAGAGATGTACGTATATATATATATGTATACGTAAGAGCGCAAGGATCGAGGGGAAAAGACGTGTCCTGGATTGGTGGTTCAAACGAGAATACGCCCGATGACGGGAGAGCGGGAGCACGTGACTGGATTGGAATCGACATTTGCGAAAATCGAACAGGGAGCATTGCCAAGCGTGTGGCGTACGTCAGTTACATTCTCATCTCGTATATAGAGATAGTTCAGTAACATCAGAACGCGGAATAAATTCCACTAATTTCGCGAACAAATTGTTGAAATTCGACGATAAAACGATACGAGAAAAACGTCGTGTCGTTGAATTTTTCATTCAAGAACGCGAAGAGAAGAAAAGAAAATGACGAGAACGACAATTTGAAAACTGCAAATTATTTATATTCCCGCGACTCTTGCGCGTTTCGTATAACAACCGCGGCATTGTTTCCGGCGATGAGTTTTCACGTGGAAACACCGCGCCGTCGGAAAGAAGACGTAAAAGCGTAGCGAAAAAAAGCTGCAGCAGCAGCTTCGGGTAACGTTAATTGATGAGAGCTATACATCATTACGCTATTGAGCTTTCTGGATACTCGTCGAATGACGTCGGTTTCCTTTGTATCCATGCGATACGGCGCTTTCCGCGCGGGAGAGAGAGAACTTTAATACCCCCCATCCTCTTGTATACATATTATTACACACACAACAGGAGGTGCATGCATTTCGCTTCTTACGGAAAACAAAAAAAAGGGACTCCCGACCAACTAGGACAATACGAGATCGCTAAATCTCAACCGCCAACTCGCAAAATGTACAAAATGGGAAGTGATAAATCGCAATTTGAGATAATATAAGATACATGCGGTACACACACACACAAAACCTTGTGTAGCAAAAACATTCTCTTGCGCGGCCAGAGAAAAGCGTAAACGTAAATCAAGAATCATAAAATGAATTCTAAACGACGGAGAATTTTTTCTCGTATCACGTAACGAAATAACATAACTCGAAATACGATTATCTACGTATTTTCTTCAAAATTCTCGATATTTTTGTTCAGCGAACCCTTCGGTTGACTATCGAGATCCGGAAACAACAACTCTCGCCTTCAAAATTCGCGAGATACGTATATAATTCCGCTGACATTTCGGAAAACGAAAAACGCGACAAAAGAGATTGTAATTTCGTTGAGGTTGTTTAAAAAACGTTTGATTCCCGACGTCGCACTTTGGCGCAGCGGAAGCGTCAACCTTCAGGGAAAGGGAGAAAACGTAGCTCCGAACACAATCGCGATATTGGTTTTTGGAGGCCGGTTCGGAAATTGGATGCCCTGCATTTTTTCCGATAATTGCAGTCTATCCCTCGTCAAGAAGAGACAAAACTATCCGGCCCCGCGTGAAAGAATCGGGCGATCTCATCGTCGAATCTCCTCCGTGGTGCACGTTCCGACTATTTGCGTTTGTGTGTGTGTGCGTGCGCGCGCGCGCATCGGTGATGTCGACACACACAGAGAATGAATGAATGAATGAATGTTGCTTTATTTATATAAGAGGCGCTCTGGGATAATATCCCCTAAAGCACCGTATAACATACAAAAAAAGTGAAGCAATAAGTTTGATATATTGACAGAAAATAATATAACAGTAACAATAAAATATAAAATAATATTAAT
>QVOB01024150.1:0-11084 GCA_014839585.1 Pseudomyrmex concolor
ATTGTATTGTACATTTAAAGTTATCTGTATTTAAGCGAATTATAGTTTTGATAAAACAACTAAATTTTCTTTTGGTATAAACTAATTATTATACCTATTGAAACATGATATCTTCTTGCATTAATCAATATTTCATTGACAGCCCGTGACCGCCGCATATAGTTGAATCAAATACGATTTTGTTACTTCAATAACTTTTTTTCTCAGTGTACGATGATATGTATCGACTTACTACAGAGAAGCGTAATAGGCTCGTTGTTAATGTAAGAAAAATTAGAACAACAATGAAAATGTTTCACTTTCTATCGTCTATTGACTGTAAGATATTTTTGTTAATGCGTCGTGAAGAACTTTGGACTTGGATATAACTTTATTAACCAAAGTCCTTTAAAATTTTTCGCTTGATCAAATATTACGTTCGTAGTTTTGCTTTTCGCATTTTATTCTCGATATTAGCGAACTCGATTTTCCAAGCGCGTTTGATTTTCCTCTTCGATCGGGACCGCGATTTCAAGCTGATTATACGAGGATTACAGGTAATTGCACATCCTAAGCGGTTGAAGGGTCCACGAGAGTGCCTTGACCTTTCGGCACGCACGCCGAAAGACGATACCTTTCCCGAGCGAGTAGTATCTCTCTGCGGTTGTGTATTTTCGAGCGAGACTTTGCATCGGGCTATTTTGGTGCGTGCGTGCCGTAAACGCAGGCTGCGTATGCAAGTATGGACGCGCGCTATATAACGTGTAACGAAAACACTTATCGACGAATACGAGCGGACAATGTGCGCATATCCTATATATATATATAGCACGTTCTATTTTTAAAAACGTTTCAGCCACATCGAGGCAAAAAATGATCAAAGAAAACCACCTTTATGTACCGCATTCATTACTGTGTTAATTGCGTCTATTAGCGATTCATTAATTTTATCGTACATATATGCAAGCATGACCGTCGCGTTGTTATTTTCAATGGCAAAAGTTCTCCTATTGAAATAAAAAATGCCTAATTTCGCGGTTGTAAACTTAATTTTACAATAATATAAAAAGCCAATATGCTATTGATTTTGTATAAATAAAATAATAATAATAATAATAACGTATACATGTATTTGACAATTGCACAAAATTTTAATATGCTAAGCTTATTTCGTGTAATGTTTTTTTGAAAGAAATCCGATTTACAATTAAACGCTATTGCGCGTATTGCGCATTGCACATTGTACTTTAAACGGCAAAATAATATATAGACGTCTCGCAAAGTGCATCCGCTAATGAGTTTCGAGAGAGAGAATAATACATAATAACAAGATTAAGGAGCTAACTGCTTTTCACACACACACACACACACACACACACGATAGTAGACTTTGTGTCGGTGCTGTCTTGTTTATGGGATTAAGCTCACATGAGGGCGCGATTTGCATTTGATTGCCCGCAAATCTAACCGTTATACGCGTTACAACGCAATTTTCGCGTCTCGGAGAAATGGTGTTATGAAGGAGGATGTTACATCTACGCGAAGAACAGATGGAGAAGAGAGACAAATTTTTCAGACGTTACACGTCTGTCCTTTAAACCGACTTGGACATCTTACGGTTTCACAATCAGCGCAAGCATAAAAAACGAATAATGAAGGCACATAGATATTAAATGTGATGTACTGAGAGATTAAAGCTTTTTTTTTATATTAAGTCATAGAAAGCACTGTTTTTAATAGATTATTATTATAAATATTATTAATATTAATTATATTATAAAATTATAATAATTACACGTAAAGTTATTCGATTACATCAGCTTTAAGCTGTGGAGATAAGTGTAGTTAATTTTTTTGCTTGCGTCTCATATGTGTGGTCTGTACACTTGCCGGAAGCGTTCGTCATCAGTGAGCAATATAATTTGTGGTAGAAGATGTCACATCTTATATACTCAACGGATCGTAAAGTGGTGGCAGAGGTTTTACTTTTGGCAACATAAATTTGAAAAAAAGACCTATATATGCTTACGAAACGGCCACTGATTTAATTTGATTCCAGCCCCATGGGTGAGTAGTGCAACCATCGGCGGCCACCGATGCGCCGCACTTTTTATCACAGATTCGTGAGACATCCTGCGTAGATGACTATGGTGAATATGCAGACAAGTGTTTTTAATATGATTCTCTCGCACGTACTTCATGCACATCATTCCCCGCGTGAGCATTATTATTTTATCGAAAAAGCGCAAGAGAACAGAGAGCTGTTATACTTTCTCTCGTTACAAAACGAGATCGGGGAGAGGAAACTTCGCGGAGATTCCATTTAACTTCTGTTTGAAACAAAAAAGAACAAAAAAAAAAAAAAAAAAAAAAATCCGCCATTTCAATCACGTCGCGTGCATTCAAACGATAACAGCTTCTGTTTTGTGTGTACGATATATTACTGCTTGATTAATCACATATAATCGAGAAAGTGTAAATCTCGCTGTTATAAACTGTAATTAACATCCCGTGAAGTTAGGATGCAGGGGGAGGGAGGGGGGAGGATGAGTGCGCGCGGATGAAATTTTCGGATTGCGTTAAACAATGTTTGTGTAGGTTTGCTCAAATTTGAGAAAGTTCATGAATGTCCGCAAACTTCGGTATAAACATAGTTTATCGCGCGCCCAGTTTGTATGACTTTGCGCCGAATCTCCTCCGCCAACTAAGTTCGTATTTCGTCGTATTAGTGTCGAGCCCCAATGCATCGGTAGAGAACTCGACGTGTCACGAAGTAAGAAGTTTCTAGTTTACGAAACTGGTAGATCAGATTGCAGCGCGCAGATCGATGCTTCTACATTTCTCCCCAAACGGCTACTGCGCGACGGAGGCGGCTGCGAAGTTTCGACATTGTCGAATTCGTTAAGAACGGCGGAAGCGAAGTGTGCAACGTGCTAAGAATACTGCGGCAACAGTTATGAAGTAATCCATCTTTTTATTTTATTATTGGTAATTTTTTTTAAATAACGGCAAATGTATTTTGAGGAAGTCTATGTCTACTGTATATTTACAAAAAATTAAGATTAACCAACTGACACAAAATTAATTAACTAATTACTTTTAGTTTAATTAAGCAACTAATCACTTTATTTCATTTAAAATATAAAAGTAAAAATAATAAAACTATCAATATAAATACAATATAAATTAAGATGTAATCATTATTGTTATTGTCATTATTATTGTTTTTATTGTATACAAAAATACCAAAATATGTATTATCATCTAAATTTTGGAGAATGAAACAAACTTCATTATTGCAAAAGTTAAATACAGATTCATAGGAATTTCTGCTGAAGATTATTATTTATTAAAGATAATGAAATACGTGTTCGAAGACAAATTTTATCACATATGATACATGAATATCCCCACGCAAAGTTTGAGTAGTCTGTTGCGAAAAATAATTTGCGTGTCGAATCTGCTTAATCGAAGAAGAAAGAGAAATTTGTTTTCATAATTCTCCACTTTATCTGCGTATCGTTTAATACCTACTTGTAATTGAGCCAGTGTGATTCATCTGAACAGATCAGAATTTTTTCTTGAAATAAAAAATCTCAGCCAAAGCAAACGTGTATGCATCTTGAGATGTAACAAGAAAGTCGTAATCGTAAATTAAAGAGATGTGGATTATATTTTTAGACGAGACCGTGCTTTGAAAAAAGTATGTTCCTTCAATCATTCGGAATAAATTTTCAAAAAAAGTGTCTCCATCATGCGATGTAATAGTACATTATTTTTCAAAAATTGTTAATAAAAAATTTATTAAACACAAGAAAAACTTAGATAAAACAAAATATAAAATATAAGTATTATTTACATCACTTTTAAGAAACATTCTGATTAACGAATGATTTTGCTCAGGGCGTTTCCGAAAACAAAGCGATTAAATAATAACCGCTTTCAGTTGCTTTTAATTATCAGCACCCACCGATCAATAGGTGGTGTAAAATAACGTACAATCTGTCAGTGCAATAAATAAATGTGCATTTTTCTCGTACATATCATATCCCGCTCGATGATTACATTTCCAGTAGGTAATGATACACTTATGGATACAGGATAGTGAAAGAGAAATCGGAAATCAGAGACAATAAAGTGTAAAAAAAACTTTAAAAGTAGAACAAAACTGACAGAGGAAATAAAGGGACACTTTTGTGCTTGTTATAACGCTGATACTGAGGACAGTTGAGAGGGAAATAAATAATACGAGTTATCACAAAAAAATGCAGTTTATTTACCACACCAACAAACTGACGCAAATCTACTTGCTAAAAAGAGAGTACAAAAACTTATGATAGATAGGGGGCGCGCGTGCGGAGGCGGCCGAACCACGTGGCGATTCGTACCACGTGCAACTGCTGTCAACGTCCGGCGCCAATGCCTCTTCGGAAACGGCTTTAAAGCTCAGCACACAAAAGCGCGGATTAAAATAAAAAAAAAAAACAAAACAAAAAAAAACATCTATCAAACGCAACTCTACGCGCGCGCGCGTGCATATGTGTGCCATGTATACGTACGTGAAACACGACCACGAAGCTACGTACTTGAGCAAATGCAAGGTACGTATCGCGGATCAACAATTATATAGGAACAATGGCGTTCGGCCTTATACACGACTATCACAATGTATAAAATGCAAATTTATCATATATTTGGCGTGGATTTATATATATATATATGTATGTAGACTATATATAAGTGTGTAAACGGAAGAAGATACATGAGAAACGCGAGTTTCGAGCAGCAGTCTTTTATCTTGAGAGTCTCTCAATATTTATGTATATATATAATTGTTTTTCCGAGGTTTATTATATTACATTTTCACAGAGCTTTCTATTATCTTTTTCTACTATTTAATTAGTTTCTACTAAGTAATTAATTTTCTAATAATTAATTAATTTCATTTCTTTCCTTCTTCAACGCGATTTGATTCAGTATCTCTCTTGATTAAAGAAATATTTAATCTCGAAAATAAATTGGACTATGATTAAAAGTAATTGGACATTAATTGGGACTCGGATATGTAATGTAATCAATAAAACTTGAATTAATTAAAATCTTTATCTTCTTTTTTTTATTAGAGAGAGAGAGAGAGAGAGAGAGAGAGAGAGAGAAAGTCGTCAAAATTTTATCTCGCAATTAGACATGTAATTAGTTAATTGATTTATTTATTGAAAAAAGTTGGGATTAAAATTTAATAACTTCAATTATATGAACAATTCTTGCAGCATGTCTTTAAACAAGATAAAAGCGAATGCCGTATCACTTTTTCATCGTAAAACTGCTGCATCGTCACTCGCGCGCGCAACACAGAACAGTCTCTTCTCAATTTTTATTATATGTAAACCTTGCATATAAAAGTCTATGCAGTCTTTTTTTTTTATCAGTTATCAATTTCGACAACCAATTTCGAGAAAACCAACAGCGCGAATGATAAAGAGAGACCGAAGAAGACCGTGTGTGCGTAGATTGTGTCTGTACGTCTGTGTAATGGGAAGAGAAGGTTCGGTGTGGATCACAGGATCAGATTCATTAGAACGCTATAACACAGTACGGACACACAGAAGACGGTGGTTACCATTTGCATCGGTATACTGATATCGGTTTCCTCATTCTCGTCGGGCTCTGACTGCTCGGTACTCTTCGATCGGCTAGCGTTCGCGACTATCGCGCCATTCTCGATGTTAGCTTTCGTTACGAAGTCGGTCGTTTGGGAACGAATCGCGCTTGTGTTCTCCTGCGACGCGCTGCGACTTCCAACACCACTCTCCGTCGTGCTGACGTCGTCATCGTCGAGTATCACCCACCCGTTTTCGTCGATGCCGCTTATGTTATTATCCTCGATCCCATCAATCGTCCTCGTTTCACGATCGATTCTTCCATCGTCTCGATTATCGGAAACTTCGATCGGTGAGTTGACGCGCTCGGATTCGCTCTCGGACTCGTCGGATACCAACCATCCGTTCTTACCCAAACTGCTTTGCCTGTATACGCGGTTTCTGGCAAGATTCTGATCGGACGATCCCTCGCTTGTGGGAATTATTATCTCGACGTGGTCGAAGGTGCTCGACCGCGCGGTTGAGTCCACGAGACTGTTCGGTACTTCGTCGTGTTTATACCCGACGATTTTTGGGATGGTCTCTTTGGTACGGGTCTCTGCTGCGTTATTCAAGTTACCGATGTGGCCAGTCTCTTCAGTCGTCTGATCTCCGATCGTCTCGGGACGATCGACGATATCCGCGTTCGTGGATTCGAAGCCCGATAGGAAACCCGTGGACAAGGGCTGTAGATCCTGCTCCGTGACTACCCAACCATTGTCATCGAACATCTCCTCTATGCTCCTATCGTCGATTATCGAGGCGCTACGACGCTTCAGATCCCTCTCGTAACGGTCGTCGTGCGTCAAGTCGTTCTCAACCCGTCGTGCGCTCGAGCTAACACTCAACACTGTGATCTCCTCGTCGCTCTCCTCACTGTTATCGCCAGAATTTCTATCGTTTCTCTTTGCTTCTTTCTTTTCTTTTTTCACATTACAGTTCTCGTCCCGGGACTCGTCGTCGTCTTCTACTTCCTCTTCGTCTTCTTCTTCTTTTCCTTCTTCTTTTTCTTCTTCTTCTTCTCGTCCTTCTTCGTCTTCTTCTTCGCCGTCCTCCTCGGAACTCCCTTCAGAATCGCTCCCCGACTCACTGTCGGATCCCGTTCGTCCGCTGATGGAACTCGAACACTCGGAGACGGTGTGCGACTCCTTGGATCTTGATCGATCTCTTCGCTCGTCGAAAGTCGTCTCGGCGGATCGATCTGCGTGATCTGACACAGCTCGCTCGACGGTGATAGTCGCGTCGACGTCCTGCACAATGATTCGAAAGGAACTTGGTGCATCTTCGGACTCAAGTTTTTCGGATGTGACGTCGGCGTCGCGTCCTCCCGTCCCGGAATCGTCGACAGCCGCGAGTGTAAACACATGATGGCTGTGACCGGCGGCTACCTCATCGTTCCCGGAACGACCGTCCGCGTCCTCGTCTCTGAATGCCGCGTTCGCTAATCGATTATCAGCTACGCGACAACCTTCGAGGAGTTCGTTACTGATCGCGAGATGGATGAAGGAGATGGATGAGGTGGTCGATTTGTCGGTGTCCGTAATATCGTCCGTAAGTGCCGAGCTAACGTTTACGCTTGCCTGCGGTTTACGCGCGTCCCCGTCGTCGATCGCGTCGTTAAAAGCGCGATCCGCGCTCGTGGCCATAACCGCGATTACTTTATCGTCGCCGACGCGATCAACGGTCGTGTACCGTATCTCGTCGGTACCGTCCGCACTAAACGCCCTAAAACGATTACGGTCGAGAGGGTTACTGGAATTAGAAGTGGCTTCATCATGAGCAGTCGTTTGACCGTGCGCTACGAACCTGCTGGTGTAGCCACTCGGCGTCGTCGTCGTCATCGCGCCACCCGGCGTCGTCATCGTCGTAGTCGTTGTCGTCACGGATTGGTGCGCGGGGCTCCCTCTCGGTGACGAATACCTGAGACACGAGTGATTCAGTCGGAACTTTCCTTTCTTTAGACAATTATTTCTAGGAGATGTGTGTGTTGTGAGGTTACGGGCCGTTCTTTGATTGCGTCCTCGTCGAACGCAACTCGTCGGACTATGTGGCACGTCTCTTTCTTTCTGTTTTTTTTTCTTGTTCTTTCTTTTTTTCGGTTCTTGTAATTCTTTTCTCTTTGAGATTGAGGTCACGTTATTTCGATTACCGTGATTGTTAGGTAAGCTTATCGCGTATCCTTCTTCAAGAATAGCAAAATCTTTATGGATTGAAGCGTGAAATTGCACAACTACTAAGTCTTGGAATATGTAGAGAAACATATTTTATTCTATAATCTTATTATTTCGTATCCAAAAATAATCTAAGTTTTTAATTAAGGATATACTATAATGTGCAAGTAATTTTTTTTATTTATAATTGAATAGAAATACGATAATTGAAATAAAATATTAAACATCAAACAAATAATTGATTTCACAAATAATATTTGTTATTTTAATTAATTACACAAATAATAGAAATATAAATAGAATTGATTTTTTTCAGACAGAAAGTGATTGTTATTTTATTATCTGTTTTCTCATCATTAGCACATATTTGCGGAATTCGAAAATTTTTCTTCGCGCTCTAATATATTAATTCATCACTAGACTGAGCGGCTAATCAGTTTCCGTGGCGTTACGTGGGAAGTTTCTGATAGCAGCGAACGCGATGGGGAACGTGCCACGTGATTCTTTTACAAAAACCAGGGGAAATCGCGCGGAGACTGGGCTCGGAGAACACTTACGGCCTCGTTGATTTCTCCCAGTTCTCACAATCGTTCCTCGTTTTCTTAGATCACAATTTCGAGCGAGAAGATTGCCGAGAAGGAAAAAGCTTACTTCGAAATTCAACGAGCGCGTTCGTAACTCCCGGATGCGGCAAGAGAGAATTGGCGTGTTTGCGATGCTGCAACGCACGAACGAAAGCTTTGCGATATAGTAGCATCTACGAGTAGCGAATACGTGGAAGTGGACAAAACCAGATTTTTCTCTAACAACGATAAAAAATTACAGAGAAAAGTATTATAACATTGAGACGAAACAGATAATATAACGTTTGCGATGTTTTTTGAAAAATCTAGTATTGACTTTATATATTATCAAATTAAATAAATTGCAAGAGAAACGAAGTAAAATAATTGCAAAAAAAATATAACAAATTTTCGTTAAAAAAATCTCGATTATTATTATTTTATTAAAAAAATATTAAAAATATATATAAAAAATATATAAAATTTAAAAAAATATATAAAATTTTATTAAAAAAATATATATATTGACTTTATATATTATCAAATTTAAGTAAATTTTATAAAAGAAATAAAATAAAATAATTGCGAAGAAAATATGACAAGTTTTTACAAATACTCGATTATTACTATTTTAATAAAATAAATGGTATTGACTTTATATAATATTATTAAAATTAATTACAAAAAAAAAAAAAAAAAACAAAGAATTGCAAGAAAAATATGATCAATTTTTGCCGAAAAAACTCGATTGTTATTATTTTAAATTAAATATGTTTAATCGTGAAATGCGTATTATATTTTTTTTATTATAACGCTGTTCTAATAGAAACTTGTTTTTAATTTTGTCTGTGTATTGTGTATTTTGTCTATTGTGTTGTTTCGTCTGTTTACATATCTTTTAGAATTATCCATATTTGAAAACATAAACATAAATTTGAAATAACATTAAACCATCAACTGTTATAAGTGATTAAATTTCTATAACATAATTATCATAGTGCGTTTATATCGGCTTGAATTCAATCGATTATTTAGAATAATATTACTCTAATACATATATTAATATATAAAATACAATAAATTACTTTAACAATATTATTAAATAAATAAATATATGTGTATATGTAATATTAACCATTTTATATTATATGACAGTATTATATGAAGATAAATATTTTATCAATTTCTAAATCAAATAGAAAGAAGCCGTTAAATTTCAAAACTAATCATTTTCTTAATAATTTTGGTTTTTATAAATAAAAGAAATACTTGCCTGGTCGAGGGTGAATCTTCCTTACTTCCTCTTCTAGCTTCGGCACTGCGAGCGAGTAGAGGTCCGATGTCAGTGCGCGCCATGGCGGATTCGTTTCTCTGACGTTCCTGAGAAGCGACGGAAGCCGCGGACGGAGCTGCAGTAGATGGATGAACGTCCGTTTCCGACTCTTCCTCGGTATCTGACTCCGTTTCCTCCGAGGAACTGCTTGTTTCCTCGTCCTCGTCCTCCTCTTCTTTCTTCTTCGCCGCTGGCTCTTCTCGCGGCGTCTGAATCGGCGGTGGCGGAGCTGCACGGTTACCTGCAGAAAAAAAAAATTTTAATGGTAATTATAATCTCTGCATTTTTCCCTTAAATTTCCTCAAACTAAAAAGTAAAACAAAATTAAAAAATTTAAAATTTAAAATTACATTATTAGAGAAAAAAGAAAAGAAAAGTTAAAATTTATCCTAAACTTTCTACGCTTTATAAATAACAAGATAAAATTTCAAAGAGAGATTTTGAATAATATACTTAAATAATTTTTTTTCATCTTGGTCACAAAATTATTTTGCAAAAAAAAACCATAGAGTTCAATATAAGAAACAATCGTTGTGTATCAAATGAACGAATGCATAGTCACGAAAACGAAACAACAGTGGATACGAGCAGCCCGAGGATTCGTGGCCGTGCATAGAAATATTACGATCCTCAAGTGCAGGAAGAGAGTGTCCTTCGTTGGATTTCCGTCATACGTGTTTGCGGTTGACGGAACTACGATGAGAAAAGCGAGAACCGATCGTATCGATCGGCAGTGATGGCGGAAGCGCAAGGGATAAACGCGGCAGCGCGAATATCGCAACGTCCGTCCGCGTGTCTCGCCGTCGGCGAAACACGTCGCCTCCGACTTAACACGCGGCGGACTCGCACGCGGGAAATGTGTGACGGCCAAGACACGTAGAGCGTCCCGGAAAAGCGAATCCGACAGCGCTGAATGGGTAATGCAATTACCGCGCCGCGCTGCTACTGTGCCAATTTCAGCCTTCAAATCTTGAAGTATCGTTCTGGCATCGAGGCGGGGCGTCGCCGTTGCATTTACGAATTGCAACGTTGTAGCAGCGCAATTGCAACAGCGTTCCGCGCGGCCACATTTTACGCGCGCGCGCCTCTCGCATGCGAGATTAGCGCGAATGTAATAGACACACGCGCGCGCGACCGAACCACCCTTTATATCAAATATTTGCCGGATTGAAATTGAGTTGACTGTTTGAGTTCGTGTTTTTTTTTCACATTTGGTTTTGTTTTTCCGAAGAAACACGAGCGAAATAAAAAATTAATCAATTAGGTAAAATAATCGTCAGGCTCTTGAAAGTTTCAAACTAAGAAATATGAATATGATCATAAGAGTCGTTCTCAGGATGTTGTGCGGAAATGTGTGTGTATATAGTATGTATATATATATATATATATACATACTATA
>QVOB01024152.1:0-11779 GCA_014839585.1 Pseudomyrmex concolor
ATATATATATGTGTATATATATAACCGCAAAAACATTATTATCTGCCTTTTGCGCGCGGAATCAAACGGACATGTAAGTATCTGTTAACTCCAATTTGCTGAATAAAAACGTATGAAATTAATTATCATGTACCGTATGAAATTTAAAAAATATACAATTTTTTATCAAATGTTTTGCAACGAATTTTTCTGCTTATACGAATCAATTGTGGATTTTCGTGCGACTCTCGTCGAAAAGAGATCTCCTACGTCGAAAAGAGATCTCTACGAGATAGGCACTAGAGATCGTCACTAGGAATACCGGAAAAGAGAGAGGGAAACATAGAGATAGATAGATAAATAGATGGATAGATAGGTAAGAGAGAGAGAGAGAGGGAGAGAGAGTAACTAATATGTAGAGGCGACACGTAGAAGTTGTTAATTTGACATTTCCTCGTCAATCACTGTAGGTCGCTCCACGCACTTGGGCCGGTTCCGACCTAACAGAGAGGGACAAGTTTAAAGTTATACCTCGCATAAAAAAGTATATGAGATTTTCTAAGTTCCTCTCTTTCTTTTTGAAAAATAAAGATCTTTTGATTAAAAATTCCCCAGAATATTGCTTCGTAATAAATCTAATTGATTTAACGGAAAGATTTTTATATGACGCTGTGCGAAACAATCGATGAGAAAGAGAATTCGACCGGAAACACTCCCTGAATCCATAGACGACGACGACGACGACGATCGACTCCTATTTTCTTCTCGGGGCGAACGGTTCTTACGTGGACGATGAAACGCGAACATCCTCGGTCGGTTTATCTCGTGAATTCTCGCGAAAATATTCGGCAGGTCGCGCACATACATACCCTCCCCGGTGTGGGATGCGACGTGGCATTCGAACGAAATGACGCGTGAGTAAGAGGCACGATTCTTTTCTCGTCCGTCCGACTATGCGATCGCAAACGAGCTTCTCTTCGCGATCGCGTTGCGTACCGATCTCTCTTCGGGGGATCTCGCACTCGCCCGATCGTCGAGTACTCTTCAATTTTTCGCGCGAAGGTTGAACCTTTTCTCGTCCTATCGGATGCTTTTTCGTAAAGGTACGTCTTTTTCGCCGTTTCGTGTATGAAGCGTACTCCAAGAGCACAACGGACAAGCAGGGCGTGAGAAGAGGAAAAAGATTTCCCGAAGCGCAGCGTTCATAATAATCCCGACGCGAGTAGAGGGGAGCGCGCAGGAGACGGGAAAGGGACACGGGCGCTCCGATCATTAAATTGTTCCGGGTCTGGTTAACTGGGAAGAGGCGGCCGCGGCATGGAAGGCGTACTTCCCTTCCACGATTGGTCAATTAACAAATGCATTAGAAAATAATGAGGCTTCTCGTTGGTGTTGCCAACCTCCGTGCGCGCGGCCTCTTCTAAGCACACGCTTGTGAAACATATATAACACGTGTATGTACGTGTGATAAAGCACATGTATTGCGGGCACTCGGCCACTCGTCTGTACGTATATGCCTCCGTGCACTTCTTCGCGTTAATTAAGGGAAATTCGTCGGGAACGCGACTCGCAATAATTATCTCCACGCGCTCCTTGTCGTTATAGGTGTTGCGATTGAGGACTCTCGACCACTGTTTGCTACAATCGATGAATGAAGGAGCAAATGCAAAATAAATAAAGATGTAAAAAAAAAAAAATAAATTCTAATAAGTAAAACAAACGTTGTCGAGATTAAATAAAAACAATATCGGTAAGTGTACCTCACTTTATAAATTAATTTTACAATATAATATATTTATAATGGTATATAGTGTTGTAAAGAAAACCGGGAGATTGTGTATCAAAAGAACTACTTTGTAGAACATCGACGAGATCGAATCACAGCGAGCAATTCCCGCTTAACAGGTAGAAACGTTTCTCGCGACAGTCGGCTGTTTTTGTTCTATATCCGTGCGACGTCTAGCCATTACCGCGCGAGACTCGTGGATGCTCATTCGCTGTTGCTTCCTCGCGCAAGACACGATAGACGTCAGCGATTTACCGGACTCGCGGAATCGCCGTGAGAATTTTAAGACGAGCGCTCGACGTGCCCGTTTTTAGGAGTTCAACTTTTTCCCGGGATCCGAGGCTTCTCGGATGAGTGGCGCGAACGCGGTATTTGATCTTGAGGTGCATGCTAATGGAATACGCGCGGCGCTGGTTGCCGCGCGAAGCGTGCACTTCGTGTACTGCATTAGCGGAGCATCGGAAAACGTTCAACTCTTCAACGTATTTATAGCGCCGCGCGCGACGTACTTCGATGTTTGTGTAAGCATGATGGACTATATTACGTTGTAAAATCTTCAATTTTTTTGTTTTTTTGTTTTATTTTTTTTTATTATTATTCTATTTTTCTCCCAGTAACAATTTCTATTTTAAACACACTGTAGTTTAGTTTCTCATGCATCTTGTAGTCTATTTACAACATATTGCAACCCTTCGGTAACTATCAATAATTCTTTATGCGCATGTGTGTAAAATATATTAAATTTTAATTGTAAATCAATATGTACATTTTTTTTTTTTTTTGAGCGGATTTAATGTGGAGAAAACATTCTCCACATTAAATCCGAATCATTGCGTAAACGAGATAAGAATTGCCGCGCCTTTAGAAAAAAAAGATCGAAAAGTAGTTAATATATTAACTGAGAAAGTGAAGTAGCGCGACGATGTAAGAGGGCAAGAAAAAAAAATTGTTCGCTAAATGCGTCGGCCGACGCGTTATTCTACCTGCATTGCGCGACTTGGGGTGGAGGATAAAAATAGCATCGGGTACTGAAATAATTATACGCCATGATTGCGATCTTCGGACCCGGATGGAGGACGATTAGCGTGTGTGCGAACGTGTGTCCCCGCGTATATAAGCGGTTGATCGTTATTAATATTCTACGAACGGCTCTCCCTGCCATTCCTTTGCGTCCTCAAGGCAATATAGGCGGCATCTTCTACCTGGTCTTCTACCACGACGTTACAAATTCCACGTTGAGAGAGTCCTCAACGATTTCCAGAAAACCGCCGGATGCGATCCTCACCTTGTTCATTCTGAAGGTCTAACAGGTAATTTTCGTTCAGAATGAATAAACACGGATTCGCATCGGTCCGGAATAAAACTCGAAACTCCTCGTAAAAATATAACTAATAGTTAAATTTCGAGATATACAATTTATTTTGATTGAACTATGAAACAATTTAGGCGTCCGTGACATTTGAGCGTTGAAGTCACAGCCTCGTCGGTTTTCTTCTATTTAACGCTTTAAGGATTATCATCGATCAACTGTCGGAGGACAGTTTTGCTTGGCGACTAAAGGCCTCGGTGCCACAATCGGTATATACAATGGACTCGGTAGACCCGTGAATAACGGATCTCTCTCCATCAAAAATTCTGTTTGTACTGTGTATCCTATACCGCTGTGTGTATAAGTACTCTCCTATTTTTTTTTTTTTTTTTTTTTTTTTTTTTTTTTTTTTTCTTTGCCGACATATATATTTGTCATTATGTGTGATTATTATGCTTTCTCTTTCCTGATTTTTCATTGAAGTGCATAGAGACTTGATAAACCTCACAGTGTTTTACGTTAAAGCAACAAGAAGCAAAAAAAGAAAACAAAAGAAACTAATCGGTAACTCATCAAAATCAAATCAGGATTATTAGCCTACGTTACAGTACGTCGTACAATTGACGGGCTAATATTGGAAAATTGCGTCGCTACGATTACATGAGTCCTATTTGACTATCCACAGACGGAAGATTAAAAAAAAAAAAAAAAAACCAGCGTAAAAAAGAAAGAAATTACTGCTGACATAGCGGAAGCCTTCGTCGACGACAGGGTCGCAAAGGCAGACTGTGGAATTAAAGGTGAACGGCGGAGGTGTGCCTATGTATGTTTAATCGCGATCGAGTATTCCGTTTGGAGAGAGCGCGCACGGAGAGAGAGAAAGAGAGAAGAACACCCCTTCGGACGTAGGGTGGAGAACGGATGAAAAGTCCACGGCGCGGTCTGCGCGTCCTGCGGACCGATATGTAATTTTCTCCCTCGCGCTTCCCTTTTACATCGTCCGGTAACCCCGCCGGCGCACAGCACGCCTCGAGCGACATACCCTATAAAATGTTGCTCACCTTATAAAATTTCACCGCGAAGAGGACACGTACTTATGAATTACCAGGTGCGACCGCGCGATCGCTCAAATTACATAGAACGACAGGAGCCTCTTAACTGCCCCGCGAAGACCAAGAGAGACCCTCGTAAAACATAGCCGATGAAAGCCGCTTCTCTTCCTTCCCTATTGCGTTCTCTCGATTCTTTTTTTTTTTCTTTCCTTCCTTTCCTTTCCTTACCCTATTCGTTGAAAAACGATATAAGAGCAGAACGCAGGATAGCGAATAAATCGAATTCATAGTATTTTTAACGATCTTTGAAGAACACGTCGTCTCAAAAGAAACCACCAACAACGATTAAATAAACAATATGTTGGTCGTATCGTGCGAATTCTATAATAATATTTTTTCAAATTTTCCTTTATTATTTAATTTATGTTTGGCGATATATATATATGCACGAGAAATCAGGAAACAGTCGGTTTCTAAAGGCGGATCAAAAGAATGAAGAACGCGACGGAAGAAATCCATGGATAATACCGATTTAGTTGCCGCGTCGTCGGCGGCAAGGAGTCGAGCCTGACGCGCGCAATGCAACATTAATGTCCTTCTTTGGATTACACACCGTACAGGCGACGTGTCACACGTAGAGCAGAGAAAGCTTAGCAGCACATGGTTTAACAAGCGTTCTGAAATCAAAAGTTTTAGACGTGCACGCTCTTTTATCATGTTCACCACACGCATATAACCCGTATTTTATTAAAAATAATACAAGCGCAAAACAGACTATTTAAAAAATCTGTCACTGTTAAGTACTAATAAAAAATTATCTCATACAAAAATATCTTATATTTAGATGCTACAATAATTTATAGTTATAAATTAGTTTAAAAATTACTATCATTTATAGTTAAAAATAATAGTTTTTTTATTGATTCTTGCTGAATGCATTATTGTATTACTCGGACTTTCAAATATCCGAAACAGATTTGATAAAAAAAACTGTTCATCTTGCAGTGTAAATCTCTCATTCTATATATATATATATATCTCGAATGTCCGACTCTTACGTTCCACATTGTCGACGCAATTAAGATTTTGTTCAAGAAATATTGAATATTCGATTAAAGAAATAGAAGTGCTCAGTGAAAAAAATGTTTCTGTGTCGCCGCGCGGCGATCCCGAGGCGCTAAATAAATACGTTCCCATCCCGTAGGACGGTGTTAAGCTTTTCAAGTCATGTACTTTCCGACGCGTGACTAATCGTAAGATTGTAAGAACAAGCTAACAACAAAATACCAGCGATGAACGATGGCGATTTGTCCGCCAAACGAGTTTCACACTGAATAATCAGCGTATGCGACTTCATCCGGTGAAAATCGGAGATAATTTGTTTGTTTGTTTGTTTGTTTTTTAATATTGTTAAGTGAGAGATGCAATTGCCATTTGTGAGAATTGCGACGAGGCGTTGTGCGATTCAAATTGAATCTTAAATCCACAACAAATCCGTGCAAATTTCTCTCAGTTCTCTGGAAGAAAGCGATAATGGTCGTCGCTGATCTGTGAGAGAACTTGAAGTTTTACATCAGACGCGAAAGAAAGTGCGAAACGAATCAGGTTGCGATTGGAGTGTTTTATTCAAAGGTGTTCGATCGAGAGGAAATTTTCTCACCCTCGAGAAGCCGGAACCAAATCAAGAAACCGCAGCAAGAGCGTCATATTGACGTAGCGACGATATACATTATGAATGCGAACAATTCTTCTTCTAACGCGAATTGCCGACTATTAAGCTTTTTCAATCCTCACGTCGTCGTCGCCCGAACGCGACGATAAGATATTCACGAGGCGCGGTAAGTCGCGCAACTTTGCTTTCGTGTGCGATAAAGAAATATCGCAAAAAGAAGAGATATTTTGCGAATATGTTTATTATACATAGATCTATTTGTTGTAGAGATGTCTCTAATTTGATAATAACAAATATATCAGAGATAAAGATTCATATAATCGTACGCTGGTTAGAGTTCGCTTGCGATCTTTTTGTAACTGTAAATAATTCGAAATTCCTAAACTATTTACATACGAGATAATCAAACGCGACAAAATCATATAATAACAAACTGATTAAATTAAAACAAACGTGTAATGTGTTTCTATACAATAGAAACAAACAAGAATAATAAAAAAAAGCAAAACAAAAAAAACAAACAGCCGTTAAAAACTCTGAAGCAGAAAAAAAACGTTTAATAAATCAGCAGATTTGTATAAATAATAATACGTTTTTACTGTACAACTAAAGCATCGAACAAATCGTATTCGTAGTGAGAAAAAATGTAGCATACATATACACACGAAAGGGAACTGCTGATGCGCATGTAACAGCATTTTTCGTTTCGCTTAACGTTTAACTAAATTCAACGTACTGCAAAATTGTCCCATGATATTTAATTTAATCCAATCACGCTTTATAACCCAAGAATGAAACGTAATGACTCCGCGATAAAATGCACTTTGTTAACGGCTAATTCTATCTTCGCTCGTTGCAAATTTTGCATTACAATGCGTTTTGTAAAAACACTGCACGCAGAGATTTTATTAATTCTCTTATTAATTATTCTATTTTATTTTACTATTTTCATTTGTTGGTTATTTTTCGCTTGCTTATTGTTATCAAATTACTGTCGCGCATATAGTAAAATTGCAATAATAAAACTGCGTAAACCGTTTTCGCGCGTAATATTGTTAATTGCGGAGTCTGCAATTTGCGCTCCGTCTACGCGCGCAACATTTTTCGGTCCGGGGGGAGGTCTAAACCGTGAAACAAGGCAAAAAGATGCATTAATAATATGATCACGTCGGTCATTCCACCGAGACGGACGAGCGGACCGACGGGACAGTGTTAGGAACCACATTTTTCAAGTCATGCCTGTTAATGCGGTGAGCAAGGGACGGGGAGTCTGGACTCCAATGGTGTACGCATTGAGGGGCATCAACGGTGCCCCAAAAAATTAATTACGTCAGCCACTCGTACAGCCACTTGTTAATTTACTGACAAGTCATCGTTACATCTCCGGCTAAATGCACAATGTACGTACATTACGCGCGCATATAGGCGCTTCGCGTATAACATTTGATTGCTAGTCAGTAACCTGGTCTAATGTTGAGAGTATTTTACCGTGATGTCAGAACAGGCGAGTCATGCAAACTAACGTGAGCTAATCAGAAAGTGCGATTGATAGGCGGCGAGTGTTAATTTTTGTCGTTGCAAAATGTCGCGGTGTCACATTTATTCGCCATTCCCTTTTCTCAAGCGATGCGCGAATATTTCAAAATCACGCGTTATGTACGCGTTAGCTATACGATGTCTGTAGTTGAATTTAATTGAAGTTTTCTCTTTCGCTACAAAGTTGATTGTACGCTTTCGTCGTCGTCGTCGTCGTCGTTGTACCCACGAACAGGATTGGCAACGATCCAGCAAGGTGTCGATTCAAGGCCACGCATGGCGTTCTCCCGTGTCCCCTCAATTTCTCTCGGTGCCCTCTGCATGGGCGTGACGATTGACGTCACTGTGTTCACGTGACCTATTGTAACGTGACGGAATGGCAGGAAAATTTACACGCTGAACGGGTTTGTTGTATAATGCAGCTTTGATTACAACAAAAATATCAGCCACATCGAGACGGGCATAGAAACACAACACAGAGAAAGATCTCGAGAAATCTTACTATAAATTTTTTCGCTCGACACAAATGTGAGAATTAACGATATTGAGCTATTGTCTTAATTCGTTCTTCTAATTTGTTTCTACAGCTCTTGTAAATTTTGAGATTTATTGTTTTGATAAATTTCGAAAATAACAAGATGTGCGCTACTCGTGTCGTTGGAATCGATAATCGATAAGGAACAAGATCTCACGTAAGATATTATTATTATTTTGCTGTGAAGCATTTCGAAAGACGAAAAAAAAAAACAAAAAAAGACAGCCGCGCCTCGTCGGTCTACGGAAATCATGAAATGGAGATTACGACGCGTAATCGCGCCTCTCCTTTGCGCCCACAGTCATTGTCTCGGAACGAGAGTAAGGCAGGCCCGTCGTGGCACGACGGGAGAGAGTACATCATGATCCGGATCAATCGGAGCCACTATATAATCATCTCTGCGCAAAACAATGACGTTTGCAAGACACGCAAGAGTGTCGCGCGGCCATGAATATTAATGAATATTTCACCTGGACCAAATGCGTTATATAAATAATATAATTGAGTTATAAGGAGACAGAGAGATAGAGAGAAAAAGAGAGAAAATAACTGTCGCCACTCCTTCCGAGTAGCAAAAGTACCGGATGCAAACTATAATATTGAAATTTCTTAATTATTCTAATATAAAAGAGATCCATAATTGTATTTAAAGTTTCTGGATAAAAACAATTAAAATTTAAAAATGTTTTATAATAATAATTCATAACTAACAATATAATAATAACATTATCACAACGTGATACACTTTTGCTACGTGGAACGAGAAAGAGATGGATGTGTCGAGAAACAGGACGTTAACGAGGTTGCCGTCTTGATAAAGTTGGCGTCAAAAATTAAAACTTGAAAGCAAACGAATTTCCGCACACCTTTGACGCTGCGTCGCGCGTTCGCGTCCTGGCATTTATTTCACGCATTTTTTCCTGCGACGCTTTTCTCGCTTCTTCCACGGCGGGAAATTAACGAGGAAATATTACATTTTCAAAGGATACCGGAGCCAACGAGGGCACCGTGTGGCGCCGCGCGCTGAAGAAGACGGGAAAGAGAAGAAATCCGTACATACATGCGGTTTGCCACTTTATTCGCGTCATGATTCCGTTCTGTAATCAAAAATCTCAGCGACGATGACGCCCGAAACGACGTCTCGTTAAATACGAAAGCAAACTCGCACGTTCCCGTGTAGATCTAAGACGATGGTAAAGTTGCAAATGTATATGCGAAAATCTCCGATCTTTTTAAGAAAAAAATCTTTGAGCTTTTCTAATTATTTCTGTAAAACAAATTTAAGTATTTTCTTTAATCATAATCCGTACGCGTGTTTGACAGCGCAAGATTACAGAGAGTTATCTCCTCAGTATTTAAAAGACATCTAGATTTTGAAAATAACGAATCTTTATGAAACAAAATTCTTTCCGGACAAAAATGTAATGAAATTATGTGGACAATCAACGATAGTCGCGTATAAGATTTAATATAAAACCTGTACACATTTTTGTAAATGCCACATTTACAAACGAAGTTTATAAATCTTTACACAGTCACGGATTACACCGGGAACGGAAAGTTAATTTATACAAAAACTAAAAAAAATACCACACACGCACGATAAAACAAGGAGATAAAGATGACAGACCCTGATCACGTGGGCCATCGTAGAAAACGTGATCACGTGGCGCCAACGTCATACTAACAAGGCCCACGAGCGCGACTCTCGACAATCGACGTGTCCAATTTACATGTGAATCACGCGCGCTTCGCGGCTGGCCCGCCCGTTCGTACTCTCGTCGCAACGCGCTTCGACGCTAAAATTCCCGGACCCGTCATAAATCGTGGCCGAACCGGATGGTCCGCAATTTTCGGGTGACACACGTTTGTCCCTCGTTCTCCTTCTCTCACAGTCCGATTACGCCAATGCACACACACACACACACACACACACACCCCGATCGTCTCCACAAACACTTGGTCAAGAAGCATGCGTGCACGCACCAGCACATGTATACGCACACAGACGCGTGACGAAGAACCGACTGGGCCACCTTATGTTCTCAAACCGTGAAGAAGGGTCTTGAACAGAAGAGTGCGGAAAGAAGAGAACGACCGAAGAGTTAAGGTGCGAGGTAAACGCAACGTAGAAAAGAGAAAACCTCATCTTACAGCAGCAATCGCTTTGGTCATGCTAATGTCTCTCTCTCTCTCTTTCTTTTTTTTCTACACACACACATACAAAATCTTTAATTAGGTGTTAATGAGTATCGTTGAACGTTTCGAGAAATATTCTTGCTATGCTTCCAAGAAGATACCAAGAAAGAAAACATATCTGATCGTTTCGGCTTTTTTTTTACGTCGTTTCTATGTCAATCTCTTTCCATATTTCTCATCAGATCCAAACGCCCCTGCATTCTTCAACCTAGCGATATTGAACGACGAAAAGGGATCGACATAAAGAAATTTTAAAGTGACAGGTAGATACACACACACACACATACACATCAAGACGAATTGTTAAGTAACAGAGAAAGATATCGGAAAAGTGATTTAAAATGTCCAGTAGTTGTTCAGTCAGCGAAAGCATGCGCGAAAGCGAAAAAAAGCGCAGATGGGATTCTAAATGAACATTGACGGCGACGTATACAGTAAATAAAGCAACGTAATATTATGTTGAAGCGTATCTATTTCCCTCTTTCATTGAAAATCGATGCTCCGCAAACATAAAACGTGACAACACCTCGAAAAGACATGCGATCGCAACAGTCAATAGTGACACTTGTTCGCGATCACAGCGCGCATTCAGGATTGAAAAGCTCCCTACGTAAACCGGAAAAATCCGTTTTACACGCTTGTCGTGTCGAGCTGGTTTCAGGTATTAGTTACGAAGAAAAGGAACTGCAAAGAAACGCGCGCGCATTGGCGGCTAACCACGACTTATCTTGGAAGTGATTGGATTGAAGCTGGCAGATCAGCTTCTCTAAGTGTCCCAAGTGTAGTGTGTGTGTATGATACGTGAAGGTCGTGTAAGATTCCGAGAAGGTGGTGAGTAGTTGGGCCCGAGGCGCCTCAATGAGACAAGAAGATAAGACGCCCTGTGGTGGCCGACTCGTCTGAGTTCGATTATCGACGTGCGAGAGTGAGAGAGAATAGGAGAAAGGAGAAAGGGGGGAGAGAGAGAGAGAGAAAGAGAGAGAGAAAGAGAGAGAGAAGAGTGGAACGAAGAGAAAAAAAAGCAGAAAGAGAGGAAGAGAGATAAAGTACGTATGCAAGAGTGAGTGAAAGAGCATGTACACGCGAAGGTGCGCAGGATGCAAGAAGAGGAAAGGCAAGGAAGAAGAAGCCTAGTCAGCCAGTCAGTCAGCCACCCAGTCCGCCAGTCAACCAGCCAATCCGTCAGTCAACCCGTCGCGGCTCGTTCTCCGTCACTCGTTCGCTCACTTACTCGCTCGCTACTTGGTGTGTTAATTAGTTAAGGTTGTTGGTCGGGGACTAAATTACACCTCCGGAGCTACTCAAAGGAAGCAATTACTGGTGGCACAGCCCCGGAGGGGGAGTAGTCGTGAGGCTCGCGAGAAGGCGCACCGCGACCGTGATGGAGAACGACGATGAGAGAGAGAGAGAGAGAAAACGAGGGAGAAAGACTGTAGAAGGAGATGAACTAGCGAACGAGCGAACGAGCGAGCGAGTTGACCGACCAGCTTGTCGAGCTAGCTAGCGCGGCTCGATGAGCTTCCAGTGCAGAAGCGCCCGCCGTCTATCTTTTGCTACCGCCGGTAAGTAACGCGCGGAGCGGCGTTTTGTCGATCCGTCTCGATGCGGCATACATGTGACTTGCACGCTCTCTTACTGTAGCCACTTTTATGTTCAACGACCTGCCGCCATCCCTTCTTCACCGCCGTTGCCGTCGTCTTCTTCTTCTTCT
>QVOB01024156.1:0-14453 GCA_014839585.1 Pseudomyrmex concolor
TTTTTTTTTTTTTTATTGCGTTTTATCTCAACGACAGCATCGTTGCTTCGAACGTTAGTTTAGTTTTTTTTAATATTTTGCCGCATGCGCGCGCGCGCGCGCGCGAAAGAAACGATTTCCGAATCGAACACAAAAAGCGGAGAAAGAACGATCCGTTATACGTTCGATTCCTCGGTTATTCCACTACCCGCGTGTCACGGTTATAAGTTACGAGCCACGGAATAATTACACGGTTCGATCTTGACCTGAGAGAGAAAGAGGCCCCCGGTTCAGCGGAAGGCAAAGACAATTTTACGCAGCGGGACACCGTCGTCCCTGGCGATCCGGTGGCAACCTCCTTTTCTGGTATCTATTTTGACCCACGAAATTCGACAGCTAGACCTGGCCCCGGCTGGTCACCTTGGCGCAGGAAGATATCCATCAAAGATCAAACTTGATTCATTAGTCTGTCTTGTAAGACCATATGTTGTTTTCGTAGAAGCGCGTGCTTCGTCTCGCGAGTCGTCAGCTTTTTCGAGATCTCGATGATTCTCTCGGGAGTGTTACTGGAGACTTTACGCGCGATCCTCAGAACGCTGCTTTTCTCTTGGGCAATTTTCTCGGGATGCGAGATTGAAACAAAATTCTTAAGAGATTTTAAAATTCGTGCGATTTCCTGCGAGAACGAAGTTAATGACTTCTCGCAGAAATCGCTTGTTGTTCTTTCGCGTATCGAATTTCGCGGTATGCACATAATATGCGCGAGGATATAGGCGTTTTCTCTTCGGGAGAGAGACGCGACGTTGCCTTCATTATAGTTGCCGTTCTACATATAATCCAAGAGAACCGTCGGACGCGCCGTCGGCCGGCTTATGTAAATCAGTCGCCGCGTAATTGGCACTGAACGAAAAAGCTAATTACCAAAATCGTGCACCCGAGACCCCTAGGACCCCGAGCTCCATCAGCGCTCAGCGGGGAATCGCGACACCCTCGCCCTCTCGTTCGCCGCACCCGCCCTCGCCCTTACTCTTTTTTTTTTTTTTTTTTTTTTTTTTTTTTTTTTTTTACTCATCCACCACCGATATGCAACTACCTGCTTCTTGATTATGCGCTGCTAATCGGATGCGTCGGTTGAAACGCCGCGCCGGAAGAAAGTACCTACAAACCCGATTTCTGCTCCTCACGGCGGCGTGTATGTACATTTCTCATTTCGCGAGGATCGTTATATGTTAACTTCGAATGAATTAGAAACGATTATTATTTACGACGTTAATTACGACGTAGAAAATGAAACTAATGAGTTGGTATTAAAATGGCAATAGTAGAGTCGAAAACTATGATATGCAAGTTGTTATTTTTGTTGCATTTTCTAACGTCGTTGGTTCGTGAAAAATTGATGGGATTTAACCTTCGTTTTAAATGGCTTTGACATTGACAGTCAATACGGTCGGTCGTCGAGTCGGCATATTTGAAAGTTTTTTTTTGTTTCCTACCCTTAGGAGCGATCGCCAGGAGGTCCTTGAAACCTAGTTTGCGCTACTCCGTTTCGTACCTTCTGCGTCGTGTGTGTCGTTGCTAGAAAAATCTCTAGTTTTTAAACAGCTCCCTCGCATCCCCGTTGCGTCTTACCCCTTTGTCGGGAAGAAAAAAAAAAGGCGCCGGTTATTAATCGTATTCAGAAGATCCGTGAAAAAGAGCCAAACGACGAGCAGATGATGAGAGGAGGTGGCTAGAGAGAATGCTTCTATTTTAACTCTGGAAGAACAGGAGAATTCTCAGGTAGCCGACGGATCCTTTGACGTATTCCGCTTGTCCCTGCGCGTCCTGCCCCTCTCTTCTTAATCCTGCGGGATACAAACGTCGTTTCTACCGTCCGTCTTCTGTGGTTTCCTTTTCGATTCCCTCGAGTTGGAGAAATTCCACTACATCGAGGCGATTCACAAAGAGGGCGGGGATTGCCACGCCGGTTCCCGCTATTCATTTTGCCTCCGCTGAGAGAATGAGGGAATTAATAAGTGACATCTCGGGGGTAGGAGGGAGGAGCAAGAAAGGGAAGACGGGAGGGGAAAAAAGGCACAGCAGCAGCAAAAGCAAAAGAGGACCCCGAGAGAAATCCACATAACACACGCCGCCGGACCTTTTCCGTCCGTGGCTTGAAATTCCCGTCCTTTTCTCGCAGTTGTCTTTGACACGTATTCTTTGTATTGCTTGCGGCGGTCGTGCGAGAAGGAAAATATCTTGTCTTAGGTCGCTTAAAAAGTTGCCACACAATGCCTCGGGCATGCCAACCCCTCCCGTCCGAAACGTTTCACAATCCGAAACAGACTCTCAGACACAATATTCAAAAGTCTAAGACGTGTCATCCTTCTGTCTATTGCTCCGACTGACTGGTACACCTCCGCTGCTCATCTCTCGTGATTTGACATGCTGATTGGAATTACCGAAGATGACATTCAATAATGCATTGTGTGCGTATCGGAGTAGGAAATGACGATGAACTTAGCGTGTTGTGTTAACCGCTTTTATCTCCCGTGAATGAACCGCTTAAAGGCTTGTTAGGAAGAAAATCTGTTGCAAACGCGTGAAAAATCACAAGGGGACTTTTAGAGAAAGATCGGAACAGGAGTTTTTTGTTTTTTTTTTTTTTTTTTGCGCAAACCGGTGTGCTGTTTTCTAGGTAGACTTTTTCTACGGAGAAACTTGTCCAAAAATCTATCGAAGCCGTGCAAGAAGTCTCGGTCCTTTTTAACTTGACGAACCCGAAACGTTTCTGAAACAGAATATTAGAGCCGAAACACAAGATGTACGTGTATTAAATATACGATGTATTAAATATAAAAAATTAAATATAAAACGTTCCGATTCCTCTTGACTCGATCTTTTCAATGTGCAAACTACAAGAACAAGTTGAAATAAAAATTAGCATGACGATCACAGCGTATTTATAATGTAAATTATAACTTCGTCGTTAGCAAAACATCGAATCTTAACTACATGTTTGCAAAATGTGTTCACCGATGTTTAATATATTTTTGTACAACATGTTCTTACATATTTGTGTGAAGTTTTATTCATGCGATAGAAATGCGTTTACTTTTCTGTGTGCTTTTCTATTTGAATATGTATACGTGCGGTGATGTTTCTACTAAAACACACAGGGTACCGCGGTTGTCACCCTTTTCGCGAAAGTACGAACGTCGCCCTGGGTGGCACGGGAATAATTACCATCGTGAGACATCAGTCCGTTCGCCAATTGGCCGATCAAAGGCGATCGCGACGATGACGAAGGTACCTGGCGTTCGAGCGCGCGCGCGCGCGAGAGAGAGAGAGAGAGAGAGATAAAGAGGGTGAGAGAGAAAGAGAGAGAGAGATGAAAACGAGAGAGGGACGAAAACGAGAGAGGGTTGGCGAAAGAACGGAGGCGAAAGAAAGAGCGAGAGCGAGCGCGGTTCGCGATGGGAGCGAGAGAGAAGCGTGTATTGCGTCTTCATTATAAATCCTGAGAATCACGCAAATTGATAACGGCATCCGAAGGCTGCCGTAAAGGTCCTCGCGAGACGCTAAAGAGGGTTCACCTCCACCCCGAGCGCAGCGGGGTGTCCCCGGCCACGAAATAAGAAGCGGCCACCTCCTCCCTGTCTTCTTTCTCCTGTCCCTCGCTCTTCCCCTTCGATTGCTCGTATATTTTCTCCGATCCTCTCGGACATTTTCGAGACTATAGGTTCGTTTACTTTGATTAGAGCTCTCTCTCTCGGGAGAGAGAAACTTACGATTGGTTTTTTATTGTACTGGCGCCTCGTGGACTTCTCGAGCGACATATTCGGAAAACGTATTTTTCGGGAATAAAATTCTGGTTTGAAATAGCGGGAGATGAGATTTTTATGTATTTCGTACCGTGGATACGAGCAGCATTTGTTCGCCAAAAAAACTAACAACCGTGAGTGAAACGATGAAAATTATTTCTTTACGTCTTGTTTCGCGATTGTATTCTGTGGGAATGTGCGCGCGACAACGTTTTTGTTAAAATTAAATCCAATCTAATTTCGCGAAAATGCCAATTATAGAATTCATGATTGTGCAATTATGTATAAAGCCGAAAGGCGCGCGCGAGATTTGCACGCTTGATACGATGATTGCCCACCTTCGACATTTCGGGACACAAATTTTATACCGCGTGCGAAACCGAATTCAACCGGATAAGAACTCACGTCGCGCCTCTTCAGACGTGTTGTTCGTCTGCCCTTCACCTACTTTCACGGGGTCCACCGACGCGTGCGAAGGTTCCGAAAGTAATGAGTTCGTTATTCGGCGAGAGTCACGGTTATATTCCCTCGCGCCGGTTTCACGGGCGATTCCTCCCCCTCGTGAACGGTTCCCTCTGCGAGAGAAGAAACGCACAAGAAAGAGAGAGAGAGAGAGAGAGAGAGGCTCTGGAAGCCGCGCCACGGCCCTCGCTAGCTGACCGGTGGAAGATTCATAAATTATTTCAGGAAAAAAGGAGGAAAAGTATTTCCAATTACAGTTTTTTGTGAAGGGTTGCCGCGGGCCACGCGCGGCAGGGGGTCCGCTTAATGGCGACCCGCGCTCGCCGCGCGCTCCACCTCCTCCGCTTCTTCTTCTTCTTCTGCTTCGTCTACTCCTTCATCCACCTTCCTCCACCTCCTCCCACCTCCGCCCACCCCCGCTCTCACCCGATTCTTCGGTATCCTTCGACGCCGCCAACGCGGTATTCTTTACTCTCGTGTCTTCTTTTCTTTTTTTTTTTTTTTTTATGACGTGTACACCCACCACGCGTTTCACTACACACCGACTTCTCTCTCTCTCTCTTTCTCTCTTTCTCTCGCTCCTTCTCTTCATCTCTTTCTTCGCTCCGGGCTGACGAACACCGGTGACACGAAAAATATCGATCATCCTCTCGAGACGTTCATCGGTTACGATGCGATGAGAACTCTACGAAGTCGCTCGTTATTCGGTGTGCGGCGATAAACGTCGGTGATTGTTCGAAATCGTTGTGTAACACTAACTGTGCCCGCGCGTTTTCACCGAAGTACATCGTAAAAACGATATTAGTCTTGAAAAAATAACTTCGATATCGAACCGCGAAATATATCATTCTTAGCAAAATTTGAATAATTACAATTTAATCATGACAAGTCGCACACTCGTACAGAGAACTAATGTAATTACATAAAAAAAAAAACAATTAAAAGATTCTCTGGCACAGAATATCGTGTCTTGTGGCATCACAAAAAAAAATCACTTCTCTCAAGACCAAGATTTCTTCTTAATTCTCTCTAAAAATAGTAATCCCGACACGTGTGTGTCGTATTTCTCTAACGCACACGCGCTTACACACGCACACGTTAGCTCGCTCATCATCGCGAGCCCATTGCTAGTCTCTCTGAGCCTCGTCTAAAATTCGTGCGACATTTCGAGAAGGTCCGAAAGGCGCGCGCGCGCCCACTGTGCGAAGCCACGGCGTATGCGGGTGTCCGGGGCATATTTTTGGGGAAGAACACCACGCGGTCGCGCCGGTCATGTATCGCCATGGGCAACGATATTCATAACTAATAGATCGGCGGTCCGCGGGTGACAGAGCAATACGTCCTGCGTTTCGATGTTCCCCGGCTTGTGGCTCGACCGAGCGAGTCGCGCGAGCGCACGTTTTACCTCGGCTGGATCCGCCGCTCGGTTATAAGATCCTTACACGGCCCGGACATTCCGGGAAGCTCGTTCGTTCCGAACAACCATAAACCAAAACGCGCGCGAGCGGCCTCGCTCTTCCTTTCCCCTTGAATCGTCTTCCTTCCATGTTTCCTGGTTCCCCTCGACGAGCCTCTCGCGTATTACGGTATCGCCTTTCGATGATTCTAAGCATCCACTTATGAACGTACGTGATCGAGATACAGGAGAACTAATCTCGAGCATCTCACAGTTTCGACTTCTTTTTTATGGGCGAGCCAAAAGGTGATGTTTCCCCGATCTTCAGTGACCGCGGAAATCGTAAGAATGCGCGTCTGTCCCTACTCTAAGAGTCTAAGAGACAGAGATTTTTATGTCTTTCGTCTTTTGCTACCAGTCGGTCGATAACTGGAAGGGGAAGAAAATAATTTCGAATTCTAGGAAGAAAATTCTCGGTTCCGCGTGCGCTCAAACTTTTACTGTAAATTTCTACTGTGTGTACCGGGACGTGGAATTTAAATAACCGGAAGATGAACAAAGTCGAAGGCTATACAGCGAGAAAAAAGAAAAAGAGAAAGATGTTCTTCAATAACGCGAGAAGATAAGCGGAGAAGCGCGGAATCATCGAAATGAGAATGCGCGAAAATAAACGAACGTGTCTATCGCGTTCGAGCTTTACATAGGAATGCGACGCGACAATCGCAACGAGTGTCCATGTGTTGCAAACGACCTCTGACCCCCGTAGGAGGGCGCGGCCCTGGATGTTACCGGGCTGGACGTGCGGGTTCTAAAATAAGGCGAGGGAGGAGACGAAGAACTTCTCCGACAATAGACCCCGGTCATACGATAATAATGATCAATTATCGATCTGTCATTCAACGGCTACGCCCGTGGAATGCACAACGAATCGAGTTTCCTTTTCAAAACTTCTTCTTTTCTCTCTCTCTCTCTCTTTCTCTCTTCGCGCTCTTTGCTTTCAATTGCGGCTCTTGTGTGTACATATTGTATAATGTCGCGTGAATAAATATGTTGAATCGATAACGCGCTTATACACGCTCCGATACGTCTGTTCTTACGTCATAAGAAGCATCGGTTACGGTCAGAAAACTCTCAGCACTTGCATACAACGGTTGAGAGATTGTCGTTTGCGATGGGACCGCAACGGAAAAAAAAATTCTAGAATAGCAAAAAATTAGTTACTATATGGCCAGCAAAAAGACATTTGTTGAGATTATTGAGATTTTTGTTTCGCCAACAAAACAATTTTGTTGATGAAACAAACAATTTCGTAAGACTCAACCATTTTCCTTGCTGACCATATAATAGCAAAATTTTTTTTTTTCCGTGTGTTTTTCAAAGTTTATCTCGGTTCTGAAAAGTATGATACACGTACGCGAAGCTCATCGGAGTCAAACGCAATCATAGTCGGTCGATAATTGGGTCTGAGAAAATTACACGAACACATGGAGAAATCACTGCACGTGAAATTAATTGATTTAAAATTTTAAGGAAAGCGAGTTTCTCTCAGAACTAAAAAAAGAAAAAAAACAAAGTGACTCGCTTTTCTTCCCATTGTTTTTGTTACTATTGTAAAATGAAGTTGTCACGACTTTACAATTTCTATGGTTTATGCAAGTCGTGGCTCGAGTCTGAAAGGCGAGATTGTGCGGTCATTTTCAGACACGGTCTCTCTTCTCAATAGAAACAGAGGCTGATGGTGAATCAGGAGAAAGGAAGAGGGATGGCGAGACGCCCCCCGTCGCGACGCCGTCGCCTAATCATTCTTTAAACGTGCATAAACAAGTCTCCTCGCCAAGCGCTCAGGGGATAACGTATATGACTAATGTCATTCCTGAGTCGACCGAATCCTCCCTCCTCTCTTCCCTCTTTTTTTTTCTTTTCCCATCTCGTTCCGTTCGCCCACCCTTACCGTTTCTCATCTTGATGCGCGGTGTTAACCAAAAAACCAGAAATCAAAAGCGAGGGAGGCGAGAAGGAGCGAGAAATCTCAGAAGGAATATGAGAGAGGGAGGTTGTATGGCCAAGGGGTGGGGATTTGATACGAAGAAGGAAAGAGAGAAGAGAGAGAAAGAGAGAGAGATATGGCATCAGGCGCAACAGCCTAAATCTAAAATGCAAATATACTCAACAAATCACTATCGGCGACAGGCATCCTTACTTTTAAAAAAGAGGAAGGAGAACCCGGTGTTCGGACCCCCCGCCAGGGGTTTCGGGAGTAACCCCGGCCTCTCCTGAAGGCGAGTTTACACCGCATGCGGTCAACGCCTGTTGATGCATCTTTCGGCTGCTGCCTTGGGGGCACAACACCCGTGTTTTCCTTTTCTACCGTCCGTAGAAATCGTGTGATTATTGTCCAAACGTGGCGCAAAGAACAACCCCTTTTTCTGCGGGGTTGAAAGATGCGAGTAATTTTGTCAGACGTTCTTTCCGTAACGCGAACGATTAATCTTTATTATTTCTCTTTTCTCTTCGCGTGCAAATGATAAAAAAAAAAATATATATATATTACGAATTACACGCAGGAAGTGCGTGTGAAAAAGACGGTTAACGAACCATAAAACACGCCTGTCATTTCTCTCTCTCTCTCTTCCACTTCAATTTCTACGTTTATGTTTTCGCAGCGCGATTTTCGTGAAAGGGATTAATTTCGTGACACCCGTGTAATGGGATCGTATGTAGGTGGTAAAGAGAACGGGCAAATGTGTAAACGACGCTTTAGAAAAAAAAAAAAAAAAAAAAAAAGGTGAGGTCCTGACTAATGGAATCACGCTTCGCCTCCCGGTGATACGTTCCCAACTCCTCGTCGAAGGGAACTCTGTTCCCGCGGGGCCGCGCCGTTGTCTCTCCCGTCTCTTTTTCATCGAGGAGGAGAATAAACCTCTCTTCTCTAGCCACCTTCTCATCTTCGATAATGAAAAAAAAAAAAAAGAAAAAAAAAAGGAATCCCTTCGTCGAGGTCGGGGAGAGTTATGTGTTATTTATGCGCGAGAGAAACGAGACGGGGACTCGCGGCCGGGCACCGAGAGAGGCGGCGGTGCTGAAAGTATCACATTTGTTTCGTTGACCGGCACACATCCCGGTTTCGGTGGATATAATATACTCCGGGCCGGGTGCGCGCGACAGGGAGCACACACACTTTGTGTGAAAGAGCGGGAGCGGTGCTCGTTCGCCGGTGCGCGCGCGCGTGTAACGAAGTAAATCATTTTTCACTTCATTTTTAATTCCCGATATAATCCGTTCGCCGTGAATAGACCGCGCTCTATTAACGAGAGTCGGGAGTATATATAGCCGCGCGTATATTTTTCACGGATATGTATATATATTTATGTATTAATCTTACAAACCACTTAAACTCTCCGTCCGCCGCGCGTCTATTCAGCGTGTGCGTTGTCGTACACGTTTGAGAGAAATGATGCGTACGTATATATACGCGCATACACACACACACATGAACGTGAAACACGCTAATGACATAATATTCATACCCGGGGATCAGTTGGTGAAAGTAGTGATTATTAGAGTGTGATTTATCAAACACACGAAATTTTTACCCCGTTGCGTAGAATGCTTCGTCGCCAGACGTCGAGTAAATCGACGTCGAGAACCGAATTATGAACCGAAGGTGTGTGTTTCGATGTCACTTGTTTTGAGAAGATAATTATATTTTGGGAGCCTCTCCCTTTTTTGTTTCTTTTAAATGTACATATCATTCACACGCATTTCGGATGACTCCGTCCACGAGGAAGAAGAGTGATACTCGCGTTCTTACACACTCGCATGTCCGCTGACGAACCCGATGCGTGCGAAATAAATATCTAACGATTGCTCGAGCGAGCCTGTCAAGAAGTAAGGCTTCGATTAAATAAATGAGCAGTCATGCATCACGAAATCAATCTGTTCAATCATCGCTTTCTCGATATTCTCTCGTTAATTACCCAGTCTCCCCCCCGATTTTCCGACGCGATTCGCGAGCGCGCGTTCATTGGAGAAAAAATTCAATTCGCGCAATTCGCGTGAGATGACACATTTGTCTTATTGAATACGGTGTTCATTTTCTTTTTTGCTCTTTTGACGGGAGATAGAAAGAGAGAGGCACGACGCACGGGTCCATTAGTCAAAAGCGTAGCTAACGATCCGCGTTCGCGTACACACGATAAATTCGTGAGGCTCGTTTGGCCGACAAATCCGCTAATTTCGCGTCGTGAGACGTGTAATGCGAAGGGAACGGGAATTTACATTCACAAATTGCAGAAAGTCCGCTGAGAGCCGGACGACCTCGGCGAAACGGCGGTCCCAGAGGTATACCCGGACGATCGAATTATCCCGGGGATTGTTTAGCGTAATTGGACAAATCAATCTCGCGATCCTCTTCCCGCGAAGGGAAGTCCACGGACGTCCGCGTGCCCTTCGTTCTCTCTTTATCTTCCTCCCCCGATCCGCTCGTTCATTCCAGTCATTCCGCGTCTTTGTGTACCGGCCGTTTCTCGCGCGCGCGCGAGAGAAAGAGAGAGAGAGAGAACGCGGCGGCACCAAAACGAGCGTGTAATCGGTTAAAGGGAGAAAGAATCGAACGACCCGAAGAGGGGAAACGAACAAGCTAGGGAGAA
Organism: Pseudomyrmex concolor; assembly: GCA_014839585.1. Taxonomy (NCBI): domain Eukaryota; kingdom Metazoa; phylum Arthropoda; class Insecta; order Hymenoptera; family Formicidae; genus Pseudomyrmex; species Pseudomyrmex concolor. The sequence goes on from QVOB01024156.1 coordinate 10,290, forward strand.
AAAGAGCGAAAGAACGCGAAGCGAAGATTTAGGCGAGATTTTATAGGTGACGACGTGCAAGAGAGCGAACACATCGGGCTCGTTTCTTTGTTGTCTGCTCCTCTCCACAAGTCGTTCTTCTGAAACCACGGCATTTTTGCAACAGGAACAATATGTTGTTCAGAAATTTGTTTCATTGCATTTATTGTATACACGGCATGTACGTTAAATAAAAAAAAATTAAAAAAAAAAAAAACAAAATGAAAAAGATGAAGAGAAGAAGCTCGGCGGAGCAAAAAGACGCGTGCGTTCAACATCACGTGGCGGGTCAAAGTAGCAGCGATGCGTGCTTTCCTTTATCACGTCGAGGGGAAGGAAGGAGAAGAGATACCGGTTGTATCACGCCGTGAGCGCGCATGTAGTCAAAGAGAAAACAAACGGGGCGAGAACTTCGCGCGGGGGGAGGAGGAGGAGGGACGGGTGGCGGGAAACAAGCGGAGAAACAAGTGCCCAAGCACGAGTGCGCGACCGCGGAGGTGAAGATGCGTGAAAGCGGAGGTGCTTAGTAGCGATCTAATTATCTACGCGGCGGGATGTCGCGGCCTCCCTCTGCGCGCTTCCCCGCATTGAGGAAACAAGAGCAAACCGAGCAGGAGGAGGAGTGTGAGTGCTCGTCGGCCGAATCGTTTCGGGACGCCACTTTCGAAACAGCTCTCTTCGGGACCGCGCGCGATTCGCAGGTGTGGGATATTTTGAAAAAAGACGCGGACGAATTATTTTTTGCGCGCGATCTTTGCAAAATTTTAGTTTCATTACTTTGATTTCAACTTCTTTTGTATCGGTTTCAATTTGTTGACTAGGCTTGAACTTGACAACGTCGATACTTGACAGGCGTCGAAATTTCGAGCGTGGAATTCCGACGATGACGCAACGGAATGCTCGATACCGCTCGACGGCGGTGAATATGTGTGAAGATTTCACATCGTGGTTCCGCCGGACACGTACTACATACAATGTCTCGTAGACAATGCGAGAGAGCATTGACATTTATACACGCTGTTGTGACCCTCGCATGTTAATACGTCGTCACACGTAAGTGCATAACGAATCCACGTTGAGATACGAGCGCATGCTTGACGTGACGTATCATCCCGCTCCGTCATTCTAATTCCGGATCAGTTTGGGAATATGCAGCGCGCCACACGTCAGCATGTGAAAAATAAAAGTCCTGCGGATGTCGCGGACGCTGCATTTACGTTCTAGCCAAGCAATTAACTCGCTACTTGATTAACTAGACGGAGGATTTCATCAAGACTAGAAAAAGAGAGAAAGAGAGAGAGAGAGAGAGAGAGAGAGAGAAAAGTTCGGACTCTCGCCAAGTTATACGAAAGGGGAGTAAAAGACGGACTCGCGCGGGGGAAAAGGGACAGCTAGGACCCTTCTCGAGACGTTGGAGACGAGCCGAGGAAGGAACAGAGAAAAGGGAGACGGGACGGAGGAGAGAAGAGAAGAGGAACCGTCCACGGTGACGGTCAGCGAGCGCGGGGTGACCTATGACCCTCCGTGCGTCCCACCGGCGAGATTCAAACGACTCCGTGGGGCCCTCCGTGAGGGTCCGGCGTGGGCGAAGCTTACGCGCGGGGGAGTAAGAGGCGGTCACGAGAGGGAGAGAGCGGGAGGAGAGAATAAGACATGGAAGAGGGACCGTGCGCGGAGAGAGGAGTGACGAGTTGGCCCGCGGGCGTCCCGGGACCGTGAGAACACCACCTATAATATTATTTAGTCTGCCCGATGTGCCTCTCGGTTCGCCTCTCTTCTCTCTCGGCCGCTCGCGCACTCCTCTCTTCTCCTCTTTCCCACCTCTCGCCTCTCCTACCGCGCCCTTTTCCACTTCGATCGTCTCTCTTTCGCCTTTCCCTGGATGAGTCCTTCTCTCTTCTTCTGTATCGTAGTCCATCGTACTTCCCTCTTGTTCTCACATCCTTCCTTACTCTCTTTTTCTCTCTCTCTCTCTCTCTTTCTGTTTCGTTTTCTTTCTCTTTCTCTTGCCGGTTTGCTCGCTTCTTTTCTCTCGTCTCTCACGTGCGCGTACGAGAGCGCGTGTACGGAATGTCTCTCTTTCTCTCCCTCGCTTTCGGTACTGCGTCCCGGCACTCAAGAGGCAGCTAACTATAGGCGCTATACACGGCTTACTCGCGCGCATTAATTGCCGTCGTAAATTGTTGCGGCTTTGCCGAGTCCGAGTCGGAACGAACCCGCGCGCGGCACACGGAATACCACGGAGATGCCTTATTTTATTTATTTATTTTTTTTCCAAAGCTGAATTACTATTCACTAAGCTTTGTGTCCCCTCTGCCCCCACGCGACGTCCATTGAGATATTGTAACGCGGATCGATTGTCTTCAGAATCAATTAACGTCTAACGATTAATATCAACTCAAGTAGGAAAGAAAACGGATATGATATTCACATTGTTTTTATTATCTGAATCGAAGTGTAACAATATAATGCAAAAGTTGTCTTTACAGCAAATTCTCCGCTTGCTCGAGGAATGTTTGTCATTCGAAGGGAGCACTCGCGAGTTAAAATCGCGATCGCGATTCACGTTTCCGGATTCCCTCCCTGCACACGTACCGTGCGTGCGTGCGTGCGTGCGTTCGCTTGATCGTAGGCTAAGCGCCTACGTCAGGCGACCGCGCGGCGGGCCCGACGAAACGGGCTGTAGCGATCTCGGCCTCGCGGACCAGCTGCGAGTTCTCTCTCCTGAATCCGTGAGGCCCGTTCCCCGCGATAGGCCCATTTTGTCTCGGATACCTGCCACGAGGTGGCTCTACCAGCGGTACCCAGCAGCAGGAGGTAGGAGCAGTCATCGGGGCGTCTTCGCACCGCGAGCATCGCGTGCGTGTACCTTCTTTGCGCGTTCTCCGCAAATACGCTGTAATAATCAGTGAAGGAATATGTGACGCGCGAACGAGCTCGGTTCTACGTCGTGCAATCGGTGTGTACCGCACGGAGAACGAATACCGGTAAGGACACCACGGGCGCGCGCACCACGGCACACCTCGGTCTCGGTACACACAGCTCGGTACATCGTCCGATCGCCTATTGCCAATGATACCGGCGGAATACGGGAAACGCGCGTTCCAGAGGTTAATCCGGGACGATTGTAACGGCGTTGGAGGATGCAGCAGCAACAGCAACAGCAGCAGCAGCAGCAGCAGCAGCAGGAACAGCAGTCGGACCAAGAACAACAGGAGCAACAAAGACTCGTAATGTTGCCAACGTCGTCCACGTCGACCGCGCTCGCGACGGAGTTGCGCGAAACGGGCCTCGCGACCGGCTCCGAACTGCTCCAAAGTTTCACCCTGCGGTTGCAGGGCGCTCTTTTGTCCGCGCTGCAACGGGCGGCGCTCTTGCCACCGGGGCACGCGACCGCGGCGGCTCTTAATCTTCAGGCACTGGACACGTATCTCACGCTACATCGTCTTCACGCGAGCGGCGCGACTTCCGGCATAGCGCAAACAGCGAGTGGCACCGCGACGGTCGTCGGCAATCAGAGATGCACGTCATTGAGCGCGAACGTCGACGCCGCTGTGAAGAACGACCACTTGACGGCCGATCAGTTACTTCGATCGGCGGCCGCTTCAATCGGTGAGGACGACGAGGCCCGATTGGATTTCGTGACCGACGCCGAGGAAGACCTGGCGCTTCTCGAAGAGGAGGAGATTCTCTTGCGCGAGCCGCCCAGCTCGGCCGCTTCCTCGGCCGCGAATCACGAGCTACTTCTGCGGAGAATATCCGAAGGAAATCGCGCGAGCACGTCGTCGACCAGCACGACGACGGTCTCCCAATCGTCGTCCTTGATCGTCCCGGCGTCTCTGACCTCGTCGGGTTGTTCCTCAGCCTCGTCCTCGTCGTCGTCCTCGTCGTCCGCGCAACACGCCCCGTCGGCCGTGGTGGACTCGAGTGTGCCAAGGACTTGCCGCACGTCCAGACCTAAGAAACAGTTTATTTGTAGGTTCTGCAGCCGCCAGTTCACGAAGAGCTACAATTTGCTGATACACGAGAGAACGCACACCGACGAGCGACCATACTCGTGCGACATATGCAACAAGGCCTTCCGACGGCAGGATCATCTGAGAGACCACAGGTGATACTTCTTTTTTTTTTTTTTTTTTTTTTTTT
>QVOB01024162.1:0-15042 GCA_014839585.1 Pseudomyrmex concolor
ATTATTATTATTATTATTATTATTATTATTATTATTATGTAGTACAAATTAAGGACGATCTCTTTTCCACGGAATCGCATTTAAAGTCTTCGACAGATTTGTCATCACAAGTTATCGAATAAGTTGAAAAGAAGTTTCATGTTATATATAAGTTAGTTAATTTCGAATAATCTTCCCGAATGCGCGCCAGAAGAACATTTATGTCAATTTACGATAGTGTGAAAAGAAAATTACCTGAGGTTTACGATCTTCTCGTTATATATAGAAGTGTGAATATATTTTGAACAACACTTCTAACGCAAATTGATCTCTCATCTGTTTTAAAAATTTAGTTTTCAGGAAATAATAAAAATTAAAAAAAAAAAAAAAAAAATATCGTGAAAATACTTTTACTGTCACGATAAAGTTTCTGATAGATTTATGTATATGCGAAAAAAAGATATAGATTTGGGTCTCTGTTGTGAGAAACAGAAAAAAAAAACAGTACAAGGAAACGGCCAATACGAGATAAAACCTGATGTTCGGGTTAAAAAACTTCTTTAATCAAAAGTACACAAAAAAAAAAAAAAAACAGGATTAGCGAGTCGGAATAGATACTTACCTGGAGGTGGGTAAGGACTCGAAGTGACGGGTTCGGGCGCTCCATAATTTCTTAAACCGCCGTATCCATCGTGAGGAAAGGCACCTTCTGCAGCGACCATAGCAGCGGTGACCCTACCGCGGTCATCTGCCGCGGATGGCGCCAAGTACGGTACCCCCGCTTGCGTATGAGGATGATGATGTCCAGCTGTGTCGACTGGATGATGATGCCTCGCAGTCGTATATGGCGTGTAGTTGCACCAACTCTGAGAAAAACTCTGATGGCAGGACGACACGGCTGGGTCGGCGGCACCGGAGGTAGAACCTCCGGTAGACGATGTTGTCGTTGTCGCTCCGGCAGAATTATAAGATTTGTAATCCGAGGTAGAACCGGCCGATCCAGCAGTTGCGGGCGACCAAAAGCTAAGGGTAGCCCCGGCCTTCCGGTTGTCCCTGGACGAACCGGAGGTCGAGGTAGGATCGGCCGCCAGGTTGTAGTATGTAGGGGGATTATTACCCCCGTAAGCCTGATGATGGTTCAACGATTCGCCGGCTGCTGTGGACGAGTAGTGGGAGTCCTGAGGAGGATGCGGACTGTAACTCCAACCGCCTTGAGACCCCGCCGAAGATGAGTGAGAGTGCCTTATCACGCCTGCCGCGCCCGTACCGCCTGAGGATTCCACGCAGGCAACTTCCCCGTAAGTAGAACCACCCGGTGTAGCCGTTAATCTTTTGGCGGGTATATGGAGTGGTCCGGCCGCACTGTTGCTCGCTACCGAAGAAGCGCTCGGTGAAGTTGAACTGGCGCTCGCAGTAGGCGCCGGTGGCGCTGTCGTTGCCGATGACACCGGTGCACCAGGTGAAGTCGGTGTTGTCGCCTGCTGATGAGAGCCCGGTGTCGAGGTCGTTTGCTGTTGAATAGATATGAGGGTTGAAGCTGTTGGTGGAACTGGCGGCGGGCTGTCCTCGTAAAGAGAACCGTTCATCATGGCCCACCAGGTCACCCCGGTGGAATTCCCCGCTCCGGTTGCTGTCCCCATCGGCGTAACGGAGCCAGGGTGGCCCATGCCGGAGCCACATAGCGGCGCGGCATGAACATTGTCGTACAGCGTCGCCGTTGAGCAAGCCACGTGATCGGCGATGGTGCAGATGATGACGGTTTATTACCGGTGTTACAATAATATTTATGCCGATGTCGGCGTCAATATGCGTGAATGACAGTTTCGTGACCGTCAACAAGTTCGATAATCGGTTCGCGCGATACACGGAACACAAGAGTAATATTAAACACGTTCCAAAAAAAAGTTCACCCGAAATATGAAAGTCGTCGTGCGGTCATCATGACCGGAATAAATAAAAAAGTAAAATACGCGTTAGCAATTTTCCCAATTTTCGAAAAAATATACGAATGAAGATTTTCACCGAGAAACGAAAACCGTAGTGGTCATCATGTTGGTCCGTGAATTCACAGAGTAAATAAAGAAAGCGCGTGCGGAAGAAACGGAGGTGCGAGGAAGAAGAGGAAGCAGGTGGGGATAGGGAAAATTGTGCGGATACGCGCGTCGTCCGACGAGGGGTTGGCGGCGGGAGAGAGGGTGTGCAGCGCCACGACAGACAGGTGGAGGGGTAGATAAACGCGGGACGGAGAAGCGGAGAGACACAGGCGGCGAGAAGGTAGACGGGGGCGCGATAAAGTGCGTGGCAAATTCGCCGACAAAAGATCCACACGCGGCAATGACGACGACAACGACGAGGTTGACGACAACGATGATAGGATGATCGATGTGACAGCGAGAGAACCACGTGCGACGTCGTCAAACGCGTAGGTCAGTTAACAGGTCGTGTATAGCAGATTATACACGGTTGTCCAATTGGTCGATCCACGGATGCGGAATGAAGTTTTGAAACAAAAATAAAATGACACAGCGCGATTTAGAGAGAGTACATTCGTTTGAGTCGGAGAGCAAAAGTTCGGAGCAGCGAGTGTGCGCTCGATTGTCGCACGTAAGCGTTTAAAGAGAAAACGTTTAAAAAACTAGCGCGCGCTTTAAATCAGACAGGACACTTGGCAATTGTCGATTTTCTCGGCGATTTAATTCACTGCGCGACTAGTTGCACTATCATCGTCCCACAGCTTATTATACGCAAGTCGCGTATCACCCTGTCTCTGTCACATTTTACTGTCATCCCCATCGCGAAGATATGCCGAGAACACTTCATTCGATGTTTCGCTCGCTCACGGATAGTATGCGCTATAGTCCATCTAATCACGGAATGCACCAGTTTGGAGCATTAAAGTCAAAGTCTTTGCGGAATTCTAGGAGAGAAACTGTGATTTTAATCGGACCGCAATCCTTTTTTTTTCTTTTCTTGAGATCGATCAGGTAGTCATTCCTTTAATGTGATGCGGCGAAGAATTCTTTAGCAGGTAACAACTTTTTCGTTTCGAGATATCGTGAGCCAAATACACACATGCACGACTCTCACACACATAGAACTACCCCCTTACTTCTTGCTGGCCTCGCTGAGCCGAACTGAACGTCAACTGAGAGCTCTGCCAGCGGCTTGGACTCGAACGGGCCGAAAGCCGACGCGAGCGCGATCTCTCGGATCGTTTGGTAAGCGAAGCACGGACGACTCGTTGTCTCCCACTCTCTTCTCGCAACCGCTTCTCGCTCGCGTGCGTTATTCTACGTTCCCCTCCTTCACACGCGTTCTAATCTGCTTTCCTTCCTTCTCCGCCGTCGCAAGCCAGTGAGCGCGCAAACATATATCAACTATCTACGGAAAAGACTACCTTCTGGCTTTCGAGTATTGCGAGTATCGCGCTGATTCTCAAATATGTTGTCTTTTCTCAAGAAAGAATGTACTTTCAGAAGAGATTAAGAGAAAATAGAAAAAAAATTTTTTAATTATCACTTATAATTCAAATGAGAATTACAAAACATTATTTGTATATTATTTACAGAAAACATATCTTATAGATAATTTGATATTAATTTTCTAATTCTAATTTTTTGTATTTTCTAATTTTAATGATAACTAAACAATTTTCTTATAAAACTTTTTTAAATAATAAATAAACCTGTTAACCTCCTTTCTTTCCCTTTCTCTCTTTCTCTATCTATCTATCTATCTATATCTTTTTTTATCTCCCTCTGTCTATCTTTATTTAACTTTTTATATCTTGCAAATTTTTGCCAGTGAACGTATCCAAACTTTTCCCGCCTTCCTTTCTGTCACACGTGACGAGTGAAATACTCTCATGGATCACGCTTGGTGGCAACCAGAGTTATCTTTGATAGTGTGTATGCGCATGTACACGCAGTGTGAGCAATACGTCATGGCAGTATTGCAGTCTAAATCTCGGTACTTTTATGGGCAGTAAAGTAAAACGGTCTGACAACAACTCCAGTAGCACACACGCTTTCCATCTGTATGTCCATCAGTGTCGTGTGCCACCAGGTCGTGCTGCTCACGAGAGAATCACATTCTGATAATTACAGAGATAATATTCATAATTAGAAATATAAAAATCCATGAAATTTTCCAAAATAAATCTGTTTTTGTTACAACTCGTAATTCAAGAAGACACTTTGTAATAATAAAATTTCAGATCTTTAATCTTGTTAATTTCTTTTTATTAATATACAAATTTATTAAATAAATAAAAAAGGGTCAAACATACTAATATACTAATTATCAATTATGATAATTTAGTTTTGTTCTTTTTTAAACTATTTCAGAAAAATCTCTGATGTATGATACAACATTTGTGACACGTTTAGAGCATACTTAAAAGCATATAATTAAAAGAGTATATAATAAAAATCTAATACAACGTGCAAAACAAAAATGAGGTCGATTAGACTGTCATCAACGAGCCAGACAATGAGACGATTTTAAACGCTATTATATCGGCATACACGTGTACTAAGTAGGAAACACAACTCGTGTCTGAATACGAGTGTAATAAATCGCGCGGGAGGCGCGAGCCACCCGACGTTTGTTGTACAGGCGACGCGATCATGAATGGACTTTATAGCAGCCCGCCCATTTATAGGTAGTATGCGCGGTTTAGTAGCTATGGGCTTAATACGACGCGTATACAATTCTACGTTTACTGTAAGTACGTATCTATGAAATGGTGGGTTTTATTTGAATTTTCGAAAATGATCATCAATTGCATTAAGCTGCAAACGTTGTCGAAAAACATCTCTATAAACTTCGCCTCTTTGTGTATACGTTTGTTGCCTTCAAATCGATTAATTGCCAAGTATCGCAGTGTTCTTGGATTATTTAACAGTTTTTATAATTTACATCCTCATGCACGGAAACAGATTGTTATAACAATATATTATATATTACATATTATATATTTTTTCTGGTTAATCCTGATGAGTGCTTTTTTTCTTACACTGTTCGTACAGATAAATGAACGTAAAAAATCTACGGTTTTCAGCGCATTTCGACTTTCTAAAACCACGTATTTAGGAGAGTACATCTCTCGTGGCAAGTGCATCTCGAGAGATTGCTATTACTCTCTGAGTGTAATATAATTATATATTTATATACATCTTATATATTTTTATTATTTACTTTCTTATTTATTTTTTTATTTATTAAAAAAATCTCTGTTTGAAATATTATGCAACTCACCTTGTATACCGGGTAGTGTTCCGGGGAACACGCGGGAAAGCCTGCAATATTAAGCAACTTGTTAACTGCTTTATTTACAACGTGGAATTTTTTATAAATCAAAATGTATAGGAACGATGTTAAATAAAATATTTTAGTTTATTTATATTGTGCAATTATAAATAATTTAGCATTGCTGTGTATGAATAAATGCGCTAATAAAACGGAAGAGAGACTGACCTGCTGCTCAGCTCGAACGGGTGAAACGTCTTCTCCACGGCGCCGTACACTTTGAGGCCTTTTATTTACAAGTTCAAGAAGAAAAATATCAGCCTGAAAAACAAGAAAGCCGGAAGCAAAAATTAAACAGACCGTTTGATATCTGTCTTTCATAACCATGCCATGTCACTGTGAGTTTTATATGCTTTTAGTAGCTTCTATCACGGCAGGTATAAAGTTCTCTACCTTGTACAACCATTAATGTAACTCTGCTCCATCACGTAACCTTATTTCGTTCTACCTTCTAAACTCAAAGCCGTCGTTTCATCAAACCACCTCTTACTAAGTTTATTATCCACTTTATAATAAGAGTCATTTAATTTGATCAAATACCAATTTTTTTTTTTTTTCAAACAATATTTTCTACATTTCTAACTTCGACAATACAAATTGCAAAAACTGAAGATTTCGATCATTCTTTACAATAATGCAAAAATACAAACATATCTCGATAAGCGCGATTATGTTTTTTGGAATGTAAATGTGGAATGTGTTTAACAAATATTCACAGCGCCTAAAATTTAGAAAACAATAATTTCAAAAAATAATTGAATATATAAGTAGCTGCGATTCTCTTGAAGATAGAAAGTTCAATTCAGAGAACGAATCTATGAATTTCAATTCCCCATGACTGGCGCGAATATCCGTCTGCTGAAAATAGAAATTGTGAAAATGCTCTCTAGAGGAATCCGCAGAATCTCCGAGAGAGAAGATGCGAAAGAAAGATTTTATTCTGTGTCTCAGAGCTTAAGGATGAGAAAGAAAATACAAACGGATATCGCTCTAAAAAATTCTAGTTGCAAATATAACAATAATAATATCAAACAATAACAACAATAATATCAAACCGATAAAAATGTAAGTTTTTAAATTTTTTACAGGAGTTTCTCAGCTAATTAACAGCCTAGAGAAATTTAGTAATGTTAAATTTTGTCTAGTTGCCCAAAGACACACAAACTACGAACTTTAATAATGTAAAACTTAATCGTGCATTTATTTCCGATAAAAATTACATGACAATAATTTACAAATATTTTTATACAGATAACATAAACGTACATTGTATGAGAAAAAAGAGCTGGTTTTAGCGTCTCCCAAAAAACATCATAAAAAGACAGAAAGTTTCTTTACCTCGATCAAGGGAGAAATGGTGTCGGTAAAATGTGGGCAGGACGTGCCATGGGGGATATTACTTTTAAGCTTGTAATACGAAGGGACGAAGGAAGGTCGAAAACTGCGTTTGGCAAGCTCGGTCTGTGCAAACCATAAGAGATTGGTCGAGGGCGCACAACAATCGGACACGAGAAAGCTCTTGTTTTCCTCTACCATTTCTTTCGTCACCAAGGGGGTAACGTCACCAGGATGCTCACAGTCGTGAGCTCACACGCACGGTCTATTTCGCACGAAATATTCAAAGAGAACTGGCCCATTTGTCACTCAACGCTATTCAACCCCTCTTCAAGCGTACACTGGTCTGTATAATCAAATCAGAAGTCGTACGATTGCGCGCCATTTTGAGTGGAAATTTGATTTATTTGGTAATAATTTATTTATGCGCATATATTTGATTTTAATATTTATAACATTTTGTATGTAATGTTCAACTATTTTGTGTAAGATAAAATTAAATGGTACAATTGATAGAACTCTGTTAATTAAAAACGCTTTAGTTTATGTAAAAAATAAATTTTTATAAGATTCGAAATAAAAAGAAAAAATTATACACAGCGGATAAACGTTCTACTGTGAACGTCTTTTAACGAGTTTCATTATCTCTCCAATACCTCATTCTTTTTCTTATCTTCTTCCATTTCCAGTCAAGAAGTAAAATGGGATTTTGTTGCTTTAACAGATTTAACGTTTAAGTCGTCCATATATATATATACATATATATATATATATCATATAGACATCAAGACACTTTCAAAGAAAGCTGTAAATCTCTCAGAAATACCATTCAAAGTAAAAAATGTAAATGCAAATTGCTTTATCAAAAAATGTAAGTGTTTTTGTTAAAGCAGATACAATTTTTGTGAACTCATAAATCTTTTATATAGCCGAAAACTTTTTTTTCTCCTCTGTCTCTTATTACGCAGCAGTTCTAAACGTAACATGGCGAGAGATTTAATTTCTCTGAGATGATTAAAAAATTTAACCCTTCTTTCATTCTCCTCTCTTCCTTCATTTCTCTCTCTCTCTCTCTCTCTCTCTGTCTCTTCTTACGACAAAAAAGTTTTAATTCCCGCAGGATAGTGAAATTGAAATCTACCAAGAGGGTAAGAAGAAATTATTAATTAAACTTCCCTTTCCTGTTTCCTGCTATAATTTACGCAAAATTTATTATTAAATATTTCTTTTATTATTTAATATATTTCTTCCTCAGTTTTGAATTAGTTATTCACGATAAAAGTTATTAAATGTTATACTATCAGGTTTATATGCACATGTAGATGCGTTTAAATACTTTAATGCCCTCGAGAAAGACGAAAGTCTCGCTCTAATTAAGGCACACCTCGTCTTTTCTCGACTCTATACATACTCTAAAGCGCACGGAGAATGGAAATACGTCTAGTATGCGAAGCAGCTTGTAAGGGTTGAGGAGCGGAGGGATGGAAGAGTGGAATATCGCGTCTCATAATAGTGTGACGTGACGCGTGCCAGTTTCAGCGGGGCGTCGAGACGCCTTTCGGCGCTTCAATGCCGTCGGCACCGAGACGCCCTCTCGTTTCGGAGGCAGACGCTATGGCCGGGCAACCAATCCTGGTCGGCGATTTGAGGAACGCTTCCAATATGGCAGTGGCGTGCGCCTAGCGGAACGAAAAACTATCGTACTACGCCTGATGAAACCGACAAGCAAACTTTCGTTTGACGCGACGCATTTTTGTGACGAATACATTTGTGTTGTAATCATTTAATTAATACTAATCGCAGTTACTTATTTGCGACTACATCTTCTGATAAAGAGAAATTTTCACGTGCTCTAGTTGTGTGCTCTATGTCTCGCCTTTTTCATCAACCGAAGCCAATCGGTTGTTATTCAAGTCACACTTCACCAGTTATATATACAATACAGATGGAACAATATATAAGCGCGGGATATTCTATTTGAGTAAGGGGCGGAATAAGGGATGTAGAAGAGAGGAAAAGGAAGCTTAAGCGGGTTTGGAGGATTGAGAAAGTAGTGGTAAACGCAGCAAGCGAGCGCTCTATATAAGTGTATAGCGACTCGGTATTGAGTCAAGAATGGCTAGACCATTTCGTGTTCCTGGGGTTGCGTCGTCATGGGAACCATCCTCATCAGGCAGCAAAGTCTCTCAGGATCTTTCTTCATTCTTTCCTTTTTCTGTTGCTCCTTCCACGTGGTTGAATTGCTACCTCTACACGTATTCTCGATGTATCATTTTTGTTTCGCGTCGCTTCATATCTGACATGTTTGCAATCATGTCTAACGCGCATTACACAATGTGAGATTATTCCAGAGATTATTCCGATAATGCAGTCAAATAAGTGTACAATAAAAAGATAACACAATATTTGATAATATAATAAGAGGCCAAATGACATATGTATATAATAGTCGTATGACATTTTCCCCGAGGAGTAAGTACTCGAGAAGATCGGGGACGCATGGAAGCGAAGCTATAGATAGAAAGCTATCCGGTAACCACGCCTCGCGAGATATCCAGATGCCAAGGCATTTAAGCCTCATCCCCCCGAACTCCCGCTTCACGATTTTACCCCGGTCGACTCTACCTCTTATCTCGGTTCATTTTGAATATATTACAGCACAGCGATATCCACGGTTTCTGCACGATTTAGAGCACTGAATATGCACCCCGCACACGTATATACAGATACTTAAGGAACAACTCTTGCAAAAAAAAAAAAAAAAAAAAAAATTTTTATGTGTTCCGAAGGAGTCCCTGATTCCTTGTTATATTTGAGATAACGAACCGCCGTTCTCAAGATAAACATGGCGCACAGACTCTTAACTTCGCATTTTAATCGCAGAACCTATTTAGCCTATCACACTGAAAAACGTTGAAAATAATACATACATATATATATATGTATATATATATATAAAACAAATACGACTCGTTTCTACATTAGCTAATGCGTTTTATATTATTTCATCTTCGATTTTTCTCCAACATAGAAAGGCGGTGTTTCATGCATGATATAACTGAATAGGTTTTCTTAAAAAGTAAAGGTCGTGTAATCTTTATGTTTAAGACTTTTCTAAATTCTTAACATTACACATCTAATTGTCAGAACAACAGTTTACTTTTCATTCTCATTGCATCTTACTCTTCTTCGTGTTTTCTCATTAAATTTACAATATTACTTCTTTATACAAACCATAACATGTGCTAAAAAGAAACGCTACGAAAGATTGTTAACAACGTTTATGAACGTTTTTAGTTTCTCGCTAATTTTATCGTTTGTACGATAATCTTCTGCTTTTTTGATTAGTTTGACACTTTTATGTTTCATTTACAACTAAACGAGTGTACTATTTTCGAAACAAGAAGAAGCAATAAACAACACTTGCTTGGATAAATTTGGCTTTTTCAACTTTGGCCGTATGTGTATATATATATATCGTATATTCCTGCATTCCGTACATGTCCAGGTTACTATTTTTCTTCCCAGCAAATGTTCTATAAATAATTCAACTGAAATAAATAGTTCCTCCGCCGCTTCAGTCACGTTCTCTCCTCAGAATTCAGTCTCAGCTTTCACCGATGCGCATAAACACCATAACCATCGCTGGATTATATGGCGGACCGATATAAACGCGTATATACTTGTCCCAATGTCGCAATTCAAAAACATGAAGATTTTCCATATTTATAAAAATACCAAATATACAGTCGCGCAATTTATGTTAGACAAGAATCGAAATACTATATACACGTGTTCTAATTAGAACACATATCGTAAATGTATAAAAATTGTATAAAATTGTATAAAAATGTATCGAAAAGCTATAAGCTCGCGTACTAATGCGTAATGTACAAAGCGGTACATTTCAATGACGGAAACGTTTGCATTCGTTTTTCAAGGCTCGCGAGTTTACACGCATTGAATATTGCAAACAATACACTTTGACAGAGTATAAGTTGTACGAGTTGTTCTCTTTGGGAGTGTTTGTCGCAAAAAGCATGCTGCACACATACTCTTTCCAGATTTAAGGACTGAAAGGTCTTTTCCGAAGGACGTTCGACGTGACCTGAATTTTGGCAAATTCTTTCAATAGATTTTTTCATGCAAAGTGAAACTCGGCAACCCCCCGAGAGCGGAATAGCGAGTGTTTTTCTATCAAAAAACGTAGTTTTGATCAATCTGTAGTTTTCTTCGAAACTACTTCTAACTGTATATATTTTATCTTTTTACTCGCAAAAACAAGCTTGCAAATATAAGTACGTGTGTATTCATCCTAGAACTAACAAATAAGTATCGATCTTTCTTCACTTTAGATAAATGTAAAACGCTTGTGCACTTAATAAAATGTCGATTAGGCGCGCGCGCGCGCCATATCGTGCGCGTTGACGTGAAATTTTGCAGATCTCTCACAATGATTCGATAACTACACCTGTGAAGGTGCTCAGTGGCTAAATCTGCGGTCCATAAAAATAGTTACAATGTTCTACCGACGCGTATGATGAAAGAGATCCGTGACGAGTCGGCACGAGCCTCTAGCGCAGCTGTGAGAAATGCACACCTATAGGTACTAAGCATCGACGGGCCGCGCGCGCGACCATAAAATGATCGTAAAAACTTAATTTTACGAGAGACATAATATATTTGCCACTACCACCACACACACCGACATCGGTATCGCCGCCGACGAAAGAACGATTGCGAGTTGCACGGCGAAATTTTGTAAATACCTATAGGATTCCCGTAAGAGAGTTCCCGTGCCGAATAATCAGAAGGGGAAAAGGAGAGAAAGAGAGAGAGAGAGAGAGAGAGAGAGAGAGAAAAAGAGACGTGTACAAAGAAGAAAACTTTTCTTGCATTGAAAATCCTCAATTTGCATCATAGCAACGCGAGAAACGAGACTTCGTAATAAATTGATAATAAATTTTGAAGATTTATTATTTAAAATAGCATATAAAAACCCAAAAGAAATGTAAGAGTTATAGTCTATATATTGTAATTGAGCGTAAAATGTGAATAATATCTTTTGTAATAAATAATAAAAATGTTTTATTGAAGTGTGTCGTTATTTCTCTCTGTAAAGATCTATAAGTAAGATAAGAAGTAACTTAGAGAGAAAAAAGAAAAAAAAATGGAAGACGAGATTGAGTTTTTCACGAAGACATTCCCACACGCAGGTCTCTTGATATATAGGAAACAATGGAAATATAATTTTCTGTTCGAAGATATGATCGTAGAATGATTTATTCGCTACGATGACACATTTGTATAAGACCTTTAATGTGAATTTCTGAATATCTTGATAAAGAAGTCACTCGTCGGAACACACCGTAGAGGAGCCGTGCCGCGAAGAACATCTCGGAACGACGGGAACTCGACTCCCAGCCTCGAACATCATTTCCTTTACGACCAATTAGTAGATTCAGAAACATACCTACCCTGCGGTATGAAAAAACGAATGGGAAGTCCCACGAACGAAGGAAGAAGTTGGCCCACAGCCACAAACTTGCAGTAATATCTCCGAAACGAACTTCACGAATCAGCCGGCGCGGTCTCTATCCGAATTTTTCTGGCGAATGTTAAAACGGCGCGCCGAAAACGCCGAAGTTAAAGTATATATAATCAGCCAATTCCGTGAGGTGGGTGGTCCTGACATGTGAATCTCGTTTAAAATGACCGCCGCGTCATCGGAACGTGGAGAGAGACAAAACCGCGTCGCGCTATCATTGATGATTACTTGGTAGGGACGGATGTAAAGCTTGTTAAGCGCGCACGTGCGTATGTTTATCGACTTCCCACTTGCTTATAACGCACAAAAGATCGTTTCGTATTCATCTTTTAGTAAAATATACACACATTTTCACACAGGGCCGTAATTATTTGCAACAAACTTCTTCGCGAGATTTAGAGATTGAAGTAATTTTTCGTCCGAAGCTATGTACGAAAATTATTTACGATTTCTCATAAATAAAATAACATATCTGTACGTATATATATTGATGTGCAAACAGTCTACCGCCAATTACTTTAATGACGCATATTAATTAAGACAATAAAGTCTCTCTTACGAGGGTGTAATTATAATATTGAATTATGGGTGGACGTTTATTCTTGTCACGCGATATTAACGACGCAATTGCCGACGTAGCCTGTTGCCGTTTATGCGCAATGTTAGACAGTGGATCGCTAAAAGCTAAATGTGAAGCTTCTGTCACCGACAATTTTATCTGTTATTTCTGATGTCTATATTCGCTGTGTAACAACGTCGAGAGAAATATTATTGAGACGAGAGAGAAACGGAAAATCAGTTTCAGAAAAATCAGCACGATGACAATGAGAGCCTTCCGGAATCAGGTATCTACGTACCGGACAGGTGAGTAGATGCACTTTTGCCAAAGAACATTATCCTAGTCGCCAGTTGTGTATCTTACACGGAAGCTCGCTTAAACATTTTATGGGGTGGTCGGTGTAATTTGATGGCCCATAAAAACGCCTAGTCTAGTTTTTCCCGGGGCATCGTCATCCGTCGTCGGCGCAGGCCACGCGCCTCCTTGACGTTTCATGACCACGATTTCCTAAACATCGCTACATCACGCTCGGATTTACGTCTCTTTAAGCTCAGACAGTACGCGCGCAATGTTGTTGTCGAAATGTAGGTGGACAACGTCGCGTTGTCTGGTAACCGAAAGCCTCGGACGATTATAATGCGATGCAATGACATCCGTGTGTACGTGTGTCTGGTAATGACAAATCTTCCAGAACGCGTACATACGCAATTGAGAAGCGAAACAATTGCATATAATTAAATATATAAATTTCACTAATAACATCTGATATTAAACAGTACGTTAAAAATAATGTAAAAAGATGGCAAACATATCTTCAAATATTTTTACAAGAAAAACACCAGATTCAAAATTTTCTATAAAATGACCTTTAAATATTCATTCGTTGAAATCACAACTGACGCGTCCGAATATTTGGAACTCGAAGGTTGTTGTCGCAACTGAATCGGCAGTTACCGCCGACGGTGAAGCTGATGGTTTTGCGACGACCAATGAAACGACACCGTCGTGGTATCCACTATGATCGAAGCTAAGCCGAAGCTGTCTGGAAGCAGGAAACGGGAAACGTGGTGGAAATTGAAAATGTGATGGACGACGGGACACAGGGGATAGAGATGGCAACTCGGATATGTTGGGGTGCAAGTGGAAACGTGTGCGGAAATTACAAGAGCTGCGTTCGTATTCCCTATATAAGCGTATTATCACGCGTATAACATTTGTGAACGAAATTATTATAACAAGACATTTTGTAAAAAATAAATATTGAGTAAACAATTTTATTAAAAAAATCTTCGTTTATGCTAGAAATGATCAAACTGGTATTTATGCAAGCGCAAGAGAATGTCACTCAGAAAAAAATGAGATTTTTCGAAGTGACATTCTTTCGGGAAAAGTGAAATGTTCTAAAGAAAAACATAAAACGACATCTTAGAAATTACTTTTACCGATATTTGACTTTCATTTACGGTCTTAGGATAGATTACAAAAATGTGTACGCGATAAACGATAAACAGAGACATAAAATACTACCTAGGGTCACTGATACGCAAACGTCATGATGGCGGTTGATACGCTACATATAGTAATCCAAGTTGTGTTTATAGCTGAATATATATGCATAGCAGTCCGGTGAATCGCGGTGGCGCGAGAAACTCATTACCCCATGGCGCAGATATTAGCATATTTAGAGACTGTTTTCCCCTTACTTCTTCTCTTGGTCCCATCTAACGTCCCTTTCATCCCTCCGCAATACTTCTGCCATTCTTCTTTAGTCTGGCGACCGTTGCGCATACCCCTCGATGCTCGTAAGGTACGATATAGTGCAGCCAATGCATTATCTCGACAAGAAAAACGTTTTGATACATACTACAATTTCATGGCAAGTTTAATGACACAAAGTTAAAGAAAAAAAATTCGCGCCTGACGACGTAATTGTACACACATGTGTATGTCTAAAATTATATTTTAATTAAATTTGTCGAACTAAAATCTTTAGTACGTCGAACTTCGAGATTTCCTGAGACTTTTAAATTACTATACGCGAAATAGGTCTGAACAATTCTATGAAGTGCGTATAGAAAGTACGGAGAACCGTAGAGAAGGTTGAGTAATTAAGGAAGCTCATCCTGGAGACAATTTAACTTAATGAGAAGCACTCTGATCCACCCCCGGTATCTCTCGTTCTATTCCCCGCCTTCATTCCGTCGAATACTGGCGTATTACCAGCTCTCTACGTTTATTTCTACCGTCTTTTCTAGGCTTTACCCAATTATCCCGAACGTGTACATTGTATCCGCTTTCCGTACTTCTCTTA
>QVOB01024165.1:0-10725 GCA_014839585.1 Pseudomyrmex concolor
ATATTCTTACAAAAAACATGTCGATGAAGTAAAAACTCAAGCAAAATATATTACATATTACATATGAATATGTGTTTTGTTTCTTTTTTCATCTGCAGATGAAATTTGTATCCAAGAGAGCTTTTTTTTCGCCTCTCGCCTATTCCAATTCGAGAACGAAGGATCTACTTCCATCTGTGAATACTGGGTCTTAGTGGGTAGCTATTCTGGAAGACTTATCGTTAAACGTAGAAGCCGGAATGAGAGCTAGACATTTCCGCGTGCGCGCAAATATATGAGCGCGCGTGCGAGCGCACGTGTGTGTGTATGTAGATAAATGTGAGTACGTTTTGCACACTAACGAGCGGATTTTGCCGAGTGTAAAAGGGAATTACGTAGAGCTGAAGTTTTCCATCTGGAATCGTTAACCGTGCCACCGAGAGGGTGGACGTTGATCACTTTATAATTGAATGAGGAGGAAAAGAGGCGGTCATGGCGAAACGAACTGTCTTTCTCTATCGTTCCTGTGATTTCGATTTCAATGTTTTTCGTTTCCCCGCGCGCTGGCGCGCGTCCAAGCGCTCCGGAGTTTCCAAACAAATTTTAGGCATAATCCGAAATTATAGGTAAATGCAAAATCCGCCATATCGCTCGCCGTGTTGAGATGTCAAATTTTGTTGTTTGATCAAAATTTAATCAAAATTTACGCGTGTGAAAAAAATTCAACACGCGTCACACCGTATTATTAATTACAAATAATTAACGACGATAATTTGAATCGTCGTTACCCAACAAGGTAACTGTACGTATCGTTTTACGCGCGACGATCGCACACAGCTTAAAAGCGCTAAAGGAAGATGCGACGGAAACGAAAGAAGAAAAGTAGGAGAACGAGCGCGTCGCGACTTAGCATCTTTCCAGCTAACAAACTGCAAATACCTGGACTGCGGCTGCAGGATGACGTTAATTAATATTGCCAACGGTGACGACGAAGGGATGAAGTCCGTGCGAGAGCCGTAGTAGGATAACGACGGGCAGGAGAGAGGTGGCGAAGCTATACGGAGCGACGAAAAGGAAAAAGAAAGAGTAAAAAAAAGAGTAAAAGAGAGAGAGAGAGAGAGGAAGAGGAAGGTGCTCTGAGTTTTTATCATCTCTCCCTCCCGCGACTCGATTCAGTTAAACTTTGAAATAACCCCTTAATGAGTCCGCCGTGCCGAGTAGACCGGATGCCGACGAAGCTCTCTCTCGGATTTTTGCTTCTCTTTCTCTGTATCCCCTCGTCTCTTCGTTGCTCTAGCCATTTCCTTTCATTTTCCCATTGCGCGTTCTTCCTACGTCTTTTTCCATTTTTCTGATATCAGCTTCTCTTCTATCCCCTCAACCTTTCGTGCGCTCAACCCTTCATCTTTTCTCCGCGCCCGTGAGGAGAACTTGACCGACGACGACGTTGCGATCTTGATTATCGCACAAGACTCACGGTTTGCTC
The DNA here is from genome assembly GCA_014839585.1 of Pseudomyrmex concolor. Lineage (NCBI taxonomy): Eukaryota > Metazoa > Arthropoda > Insecta > Hymenoptera > Formicidae > Pseudomyrmex > Pseudomyrmex concolor. The sequence continues at coordinate 1,466 of QVOB01024165.1, forward strand.
TGTGATTTTACTTTTGAGCGCGCGTATCGCATGGTTGATTCTTTTTCGATATAAAAAACTAAATAAAGAAGTCTCGGGTAGAAGTTTACTCCGTTGCTTCCGGTTTATCTGGCCCCGAAGCAATTAAAAAACTTTCAATTTGAGGAAATTTACTTCGCTTGTGCGCGGCCAATGGGAAAATTGATACGGGATATGAAATCAATCAAACGAATTTAATGTTTCTTACAAAAATACGCCGGAAATCTGAAACAAAATGAATAATATTTTTCGGATACGCGCTGTGTCAATCGATCTGTTATTAATCGTACGCGTGTGCGTATGTGTGTGTGTGTGTGTGTGTGTGCGCGCGCGCGTTTGCAGTTTATTATTATTTCTCGTGTCAACTTCGGGACTCTCTCTCTCTCTCTCTCTCTCTCTCTCGGCTTCGCTATCTGACGACAAATGGCGACTAGCTAGTTTTGTGGAGTGTACCGTTTTGTCGTTGCAAACTTCCAGAAGGTTCCTAACGGAGGAGAGGTGGGATTCGCGGGAGGGTTGTATGTTTGTCCAGCAAAAGTGCCGCATTGTTGCGGAGCAACGGGGCATTGAGCATGCGAGTTCGTTCTTAATGGGCTTTCTGTGTCCGACATGCAATGGACGCGAGCTGCGATACTCTTCCTCGCATGTGCCACCATAATTCCGTTTGTTTTGTATTCCAGAATATATCCCGAAGAATTTTACGCCCTCTTATGCAAATATGTATCTCAAATTGCAATTCTCGATCGGTATGACATAAGTTTTTACTTCGCTTCGCGGGGAGAGGAAAAAAAACGTCGTCGACACGAAGAGAATTGCGCGAAATAATCGCACGCAAACTTTCGCAAAGGTTTTCGATCTTACCGGGTCTCCGATTGGTGTTCGAATCGATTTGCATACTAAACCATCGACTTCTAATCGTTAACGAAGATAATGAAGCCGGGGACAGCATAAAAAGCTCGTTAAACCGTCGTCACCGCGAACCGTCGAGACGCTTTCGAACATCTTCCAGGTAGTCTTCGGCCGATTCTATCTTCTCTTTGTCTCTTTCTCTTTGAAAACCTCGTTGTCGGTAGCGAGGATGGGAGGGGATGACCTCTTATTGCACATTAAAACTATCGTTCGCCGCATTTAACCGGAAGTTTCTCCGAACTGGGACACGGCGTGTCGAAATTAGCGGCAGGCGAAAATTCCATTTCCGCTAATCTGTCCGATGACGATTGCCAACTTTAATTGCTAACATTACAGCAACTGTCAACGAAGGAATGGCATTAGAAGTTAAAAAAGAACGTAATGGTCTAACAGAGTATTTGAATCTCTCTAAAATACCGAGAATAATTTTATTTTTAATTTTTTGTATATATATTTTCTGCGTTATTGTTATTGCGGATCATTTCATTTATGGTTAATAAAGTTCCTATATTGCTCGAATAAGAGATCTGTATTTACTTTTTAATTTTTGTTTTACATTGCGAGCGTTTTTTCACGAAGTGTGAGTGCGTCAGCGATTTTATCGAGAATCTCAAGTTTTTAAACTCGCGAAAATATCTACTTCAAACCGAAGCTTGGATCTGTACTTTCGCAAAAAAAAGGATCATTGCCGCTTCACTTTCCGAGCAAATTCATAAGGGACTTAGATCTCGGGCATCGGCGATTGTCGAAACGGCGTCCGAAATGGCGTCCAAACGACTGCCAGGAGGCAACTTTTACGATAACATGGATTTTCTTTCACCCGATGGTAGGCATCGTTTGCCAGAGGTTGGCGAGAAACCGCAGCGCGCGGTATCCTCGCCGGAAGAAATCTCAGTTCTCTAATTCGGAGACAGAGAAAGAGAGAGAGAGAGAGAGAGAGAGAGAGAGAGAAGAAGAAGAAGAAGGCACCAGCTTGGTTGGCTGGCACCGATGCTACCGCGGTTATGTTTATCTTATATTTCTGTCGACTTTGTATCCTCTTCATTCTATCTTCTCTCATCTTATTTCCTCTTTTTAGATTCTAGTTTTCCTCCGTCTTTCTCCGCCGTGTCTCATCCTCCGCGATGCGGTTCAATTACATAGTCGGGATACAGAAGAAAGAAAGCCTTTCTACTCTGTTTACTTCCGCCTTCCTTTGTTTCCTTTGTTCTTTTTTTATTCAGCATTTACTACGTATTGGTTCACAAGATTATATCCCGCGCGCGTATCGGGAAATGTCCTTTATTGTGTGATTATAAAATACAAATGATGTTTTCATTACGTCCGCGCGAATGCTTTATTCAGTAATTTCTCCCCGCTGGTATTTTTTCTTTTTTTTTTTTTCCCTCGGCATCTACTCACTTAGCGCACTTACCATTTTATCTTCTCGTTGTTAAATAAATCTACGCTTCTCTCGCACCACCCTCCGATTCTCTCAACCTGCCCCTTTTTTTTGCGCTTTTTGCTTGCTTTCATTTGTACGCATTTTTTATTTTGGTTTTGTTTTAAACCCACGCTCCAGAAAATGAACGCGCGACGATGGCTCTGGCAGCCATCGTTGTCGACGGCTGGATTTCTTCCCTCTCACTCCTCCCCTGCGTTCTCGAAAATCGTGCTTTATTTTAGATTTTTGGCAGCACCCGAGGTTGCATCTTGTTTATTTTTTTTCTTTTCCACATTCTCATATCCACCCCAGAAACGGAAAGGGGGTAACAAAGAAGCCCCGCGAGAGATTTCGGGAGCGCGTGCCAACGCGCGACACCCATCGACTTGTTCTAACGAGGTGTTTCCGGAAGTGCTAAGTAGCGCCGCTGTGTTAGCCGCGTCGAAGCCAAACCTCGAAACAGAAGAAGAACGGAGAATAATGTTCGTGACGTGAAAACATATTCGGAGTCGTCGTTTTTCTACGCGATGGTCTACCTGGTCTTGAAGATTGACGCTTGGAAGGTGATCTCTTTAACGAGCGTCGATTCCTTCGCGTTATCACCGTCGATCACAGGCGCCGCGTAGCAGGCGTCAAAATCGAAAAACCCCGCGACAATAGACGCGGTCGATTCCACCCAACGATTAATCTTCGTTTCGCGTGACATTTCGCGAACGAGATCGATCTGCCGTGCTACGTGCGGATTCAATACGCGTGTGGCGCGCGCACGCACCTGCAGCGCCAAAGGGTTGACCGGATAGACGAAGGGAATCGGAGGCTGAGAGAGAGAGAGAGCAGAGAGGAAGCGGAAAGGAGAAACGGAAGGTCGTGACATATATAATCAAACTCAAGAGTGTCTGGAGCAGACGCGCGAGAAGGAAAGCGCATCCGGAATCGTAGATATCAGTGATTTTCCTTGGCTTCGATGGTGCTCGGCTTCTGTCTCGCGATACAGAGATAAGAACATGCATAAAAAAGGGAGATAACAGAAAAAAAAAAAATAGACGACGAGAGTTACATCTCTCGGTTATAAATCATGAAAGACCGTTGATTGAAGAAAACCTACCGAAAAAATATCCGCGCGATAATAAAAAAAAAAAAAAAAAAAAAAACAAAACGGTAATAAAGTTCGCAATTTGTAAACGTAAGATAATTACCTATTTCCAGAACGCAGTAAGGTAGAACACCGCTTAAATATTGCAGGCAGCAGCAGCGAGGAAAGAGCGAAAGGGTTAAACGCAAAAGCAAACCACCTCGAATGGAAGGGTTAAGCCGGCTCTCGTCGACGTCGGCGTGTTTCCTCGAAGCATGAGATGGCTTTCCTCTCCTCCCCCGTTTCGCCCGTGTAATTAATATTCTCGGAAAGACAGTAATAGTGCACCGACTGCTGTTGGTCCGCGAGAGAGACGCGCGCGCGCGCCGCTCGTTGACCGAGGTCGACGCTGTGATATCTTCGTGCGAGAGAAAGCGCCGCATACCATGTTTCCACCATAAAACCAGAAATCAATTACGCAGAAGCAAAACGAAACGATCCTTCTTGCCGTCATCTTTATTTTTTTGTTTTTTTTTGCAACACAATAACGAGAGCAATCCGCGCGCCGCGCTTTCTCTTCTACTTCAAGAAGTCGGTTGTTAGATCGACACCTTTTTGAGAATCGATGGAAACAACAACGTGATATTTCGCGCGGTGTGTCACGATAATATCGCTTATTTTTTCCCCCATTGTTGCGTAATGTTTGTACGATTTTTATCTTGATGCAGAGCGAACTGCATTTTCTGAGAGAAAACAATCGATTCGATTGCCGCTTCGTTGAAAAACAAAACACCACCAGAAAAAAAATGCAAGCTCGGAAAAACAGAATTGACGAAAACTTGAAGCGCGCAGCTAACGGAAAGGAGGAGAACACACAGAAAGAGAGAGGCAGAAATGCAGAGAGAAGGTGTGGAGAGGGATGGGAAAGAGGGAACGAAGCCGAGAGATGGAAGAGCCGGTTCGGGTCGCCCACGGCCGTTATGGATGCAAATCCGCGTACGAAACGTATAAAAGATTTGCAAGAACAAATACACGCCCGGGAGTTCGGAGATGGGGAAGGGTGCGAAGAAGAACGGACGGAAAAGGAAAGGAGACAGAGAGAGAGAGAGAGAGAGAGAGAGAGAGAGAGAGAGAAGGGAAAAGAGGGACTCGGTCCCCGATGGATTCAAATGAGGATAAATATTTATAAAAGAGTACGCCGATAGAGTCCCCTTCTCGATTCCTCCCGGGTCGAGATGCGGACGTTGCGAGGAAATATTGGTTCTCGCACTGCCTCGCGAAATGAGAAATACAAGAAGAAAGAACGAAGAGGAGGAAGAAAAGAGAAGGAAAAAAAAATAGGAGAAGAAAAAAAAAGAATCGAAGAGAAACGCGAGTGAAATATCCACGACGAGGTTTCGTCTCAACCAAACTCGACCGTTTCGGAATTTAGCGAATGGTGAACACATTTTGCGAGTCTCAGTTTCCATATTTTAACCATTTCGTAACTTGAAGAGTAATACGAATGAGATGGAGAGAACGAGAGATCCAAGCGGAATTCATTCTTACGCTACGCTACACTAAACTAAACTAACGTGTGAATAATTTCAAAGAAAAATCCTCTCAAACATTACCTGTTTCAATTTCGGATAAGTGGTGCATTTAGTTTTTTTTTTTTTTTAAGTCTCAAGTTTTTAATGATAAATTGATCTGATCAAAAACAAAAACCAAAATATTTAAAAAAAAAACTACGCGGTAGCTTTTGGCGAGGCAAATTGTAGTCGGGAGATCGTATTTTTCCCATCATTTAACCGGCGAATTTCCGACGCTTCTGGGAAACTAATGTACAGCTTATATCCGCGGCGTATATAAGGCACTTTGGGTTAACTAGCGTAAGCGTTTAGGTCGTTAGCGCAAGTAGCCGCGTTATTATTAGAGTTACGAGAATATAACATAATATTATCCTTCTCTCGCGAAACGAATGAAATCAAATCTGCCGTTCTCCCGTCGTTGTCGTCGTTGTCGAGCGAGCAAGCGAAGAGGTTAAATAACGAGCCACGGTAGGTTTCCGACGTCGGCGTTGCTGAAGAAGCAGTAAGACGAGAAACCGAAGCCGCAAGAAAAAGCGAGAAAGAAGGTAGAAGAGAGAGAGAGACTTTAGGTGAGAACCGGAGGACGGAAGGAAGACGAAGAGGAATACGTCCCGACGAGTAAATGCGACTGACGTTAATGGGGGCTAAATAATTTTCTATCCTCCTTCTTCCGTATCGTACCCTTTTGCCGGCTTGAAATACCTACGCGTCCTTAAGAGATTTCTCACTTGAGGAAGCAGAAGAGGAGAAGGTCATCTTCCCGATTTTCCGGATAACGAGAAAAACGTTTACCTCCGCGAGCGAGAAGACGCAGCGAATATTAAAAAAGTTGCGCGCCAAGTCTCGACGCATACACGCACACACACACACACGCTCTCGCGGGAATAACTTTAATAAAGAACAGTAAAACGGAAAAAAACAAAAAGTTCTGAAAGAAAAGATTCGATTCCCGAATCTGTTTTCTTTTTTATTATTGCACATTTTTCTATTCCTCTCTTTCCTATCATAAACAAAATCGTAAATGTGAAACGAAATCACGTGCATCCACCCTGCGAGTTTTTGGCGAATCATCTCGAAATAGATGTGTCTTGTTTTCTGGCAAGGAGAAACGAAAGTTCTCTTTTTGCCGACGACCCTTCACGAAAAATTCTGTCGACGTCCACGGTCACGTTCCGGAAGATTACACGTCGTGGTGCAAAAACCAGACGGAGGGAGAACGAGAGAAAGAGAGAGAGAGAGAGAGAGAGAGAGAGAGAGAGAGAGAATCGCAAACGGTGCGATCTCTCGGTGTCGCGACTTCTTCAACGCGCGCGGTCCCCTGTAATTTCTTCTCGAAGCCGTATGTACTTTTCGATACGAGACCGGGACCTAAGTCGATTACGATTGTGGCCCACTTTAATACTTTCTCTTTGATTAAATAGACATCGCGCGCGCGCGCGTATACTTCCTGTATTTAAATAATTTATTCAGGTTTTTTTTACTGCAGCGACGTAAAAAAACAATTTGTCTCATTTGCATGATAGTACAGGCTCGACAATCCATGTCAGAGATAATTTACACGGGTAATGCAGATGACTGGACTGTGTGTCACATGTCGATATTTCTCTCTCTCTCTCTCTCTCTCTCTCTCTCTCTCTCTCTCTCTCTCTCTTCATCTCAGTCTTTCTCTCCGTCGGATAATGTAACGTAAAAAGATATATCAATCGCGCGAGATCGCCGGATTACAAAGCTCGGCTTTGCCGAATTGCCACCGCCTTCATATCAATCCTTCGCGTATCGGCCAAAATCTGATCCGAACACATCCCTGCGATAACACGGCCGCGGAGAGAGACGAGAGAGACGAGTTGTCCGTTGATCCTCGGCGCTATCCTCGTCCTAACTCTCTTGCGCGAAAGTGTGTGGCACACGCTCGAACGCGCGGAACGCGTCGCGCGAATGCATCGAGCGACGACGACATACAGGGGAAATGCCGGCGCCCGGGTTCAAAGGGACGCACGACATCGTATAATGCCTGAACGGACACGGCGCGGTCGGGAGCGAGAGGAGCGACGGGAATAACAAGATCATTTGTCACCAGCCATTTGCATACGTCGCGCGGTGTTTCATGCGCTAGCGTGTAAAGGATGAATTGAATGAACCTTTGTTGAATATTGGATGAAAAGTGAAGAGAGAAAGAGAGAGCCCTGCCGCGTCCTCCTCCTCCTCCTCCTCCTCTTCTCTTTTTCCTCTCCACCTCTTTATTCGCGGTTATTCTCTTCCTTCTTCTCTCTATTCCCCCGTGCTTCCCGCGTCTCTTTATTCGCGGTCCTAACGCCCCCTCCTCTCTCCTCCCCCTTTACCTCTCCCTTTATCCGCAGTCATACTACGCATTCTTTTTTTCCGGCTTTCATCTTCCTGCGTCGCACTTTTTGGCGCGACGTTACAAAAGACCGACCGACCGACCGACCGACCGACCAACCGGCGCGCCGCACCATGGAAAATATTGCGCGCTGCCAGGACCGATTTTCAATTATTAGCCGCGCGACGTCGGCTTCCCGGCTTCAGAACACGAAAGCGGAGACGACCCCGGCCACAGGGTATGAGTATTAACTCGCGCACTCATACACACACAGATACGCGCGCAAACGTGCATACGCGCGCGCGTCGCGATTTTACCTGTACAAATTTAAAATCGTTTTTCACAAAAGTTCATTTATCCGTCGTAATAAAAATCCACTTCATCGAATATAAGCGTAATTTGACGCTAAACACTTTTGTTGAAAATATAGAAACGCTGAATCGTGAGCGAGCGAATTTTTAATGTGACAAAATACCGTATATGTTCGAAATGTTATATGTATATTGTATAGTCAATGCGCGAGATGAGTTTAATCTTCAAACGCGTTAGTCACGTCGCATACGGCGCATCGAGTTGCTTGTTCAGCGCATATAGCGTGCTGCTAATTGCGATTAATCATCGGCGCAATATGTATCGATTGTCTTCGGAGGTCAATCAAATCGATTAAATCGGTACGTGTTCTCCTCGAGCGCAATAATTTCTTGATCCGATATACATACACGGATCCGATATACATACACGCTGTGTTATCGTCGTTTTACATTCGTTTTTTTTTTTTCGCGATTATTTACGATCCGAGTTCTTTATTCGTATCCATTAATTACGAAGAGAAACGGCTATCATAAAGATATAAGTTAAACACGTCGTAGTTTTGTCTTTTTATAGAATTTCTATGCAGGATTATAAATACACGTATATATTATCGTTAATCATCATTTGTAATACGTCAGGATTCACCATTATATAGGATTGTATTCTCAACGACACACACATCGGTCGCCGGGCACTTCGGAGCTAATAAGCGAAACAATTCCCGCGGTGGGCACCGCCAGGTATCCAACTAGCCCGGCGAACAATGGCCGACTGTGGTTACTGACACGCTGTCTCGGTCTGACGATGCATTGACAGAGATATAATTAATGCGACATGTATCCGTCGGTTGCGTAGAGCTGCACGTCGGAGATTAGCTCGCATACACGGTGTTCAGTCAGGAGCGTCATTGATCCTTCCGCGTACGCTTTCTTTTTTTTTTTTTTTTTTTTTTGAATCTTTTTTCCACAAATTACGCGATGAAGTCATCTACTTGGAAAAATATCCTTTGCTCGCGTAATGTAACGCGATACACCTTTTTTCTCGCGCGCGACAAAAATGATATATTCTCGTTAAGAATAGAAAAAAAAACAAACAAAAAGGTTAATCAATGTCTCGACGATGCGCGTTATCGCGGAACGCAACACTGCAGGTGCTCATTCATAAAGCGTCTCTCTTTTGTATGCGACGACAGCAGAAGCTCGATTCTGTCGGACGACCATTGTGGAGAGGCCGATCCTTATCTAGCGGGACGTATCGAGACTGTCCATAGGTTCAGCCCCCGGTATCTTAATAAGAAATCGAGCCAGGCGCGAAATCACACGGAGCGCGCGGCGGGCGCGTTCTGGTATGGTGCACAGACGAGAGAAAGAGAGAGTCTCGATATACACGCATCGATTTTTATCGCGGCGCAATGTCACGCCGTCGTAAATAAAGGCGTAACTGTTGGAGGTAAGTGATACGTATGTATTACGTCGCGAGGTAATACGGTGCACAAGGTGGCGGTGCAACATACCCGCAGGCAGTCGTAAAACGTCAGCTCGCTAGCTTTTATTATCAAATCCACCGGCCGCATGTTGAACTGCGAGAAAGAGCAAAAGAGAGAGAGAGAGAGAGAGA
>QVOB01024175.1:0-19635 GCA_014839585.1 Pseudomyrmex concolor
AAGTTGCGTTATGTGTCAGTTTCAATTAAATGGAAAAGCTCACGTAACTAAAAAAAATATATATTTTAAAAGGGGCAAATATAATAAATACAGATCGCGTTGGTTTTTTTGCGTTTTCACAATTGTAGAAGAAAAAAACGCGCAATGGTGGAGATTATCAAAATTGACGAAGCGTTTGAAACGTAAGTCGGACATCTTTCTCGTATATATAATTTTGCATGTTATATAATTTTTAATTAACTGTGATATAACAATATATTAAAACAAGAACAATAGTGAAAACAAATTTCTTGCGTTCATATTTTATCACAAAGTTCTAATTTAGTTTCATGTACGACATATCATTTCAAACTCCCATAAAAAAAACGTAGCAGATGTAAATTTGATATCCTACGCGCGCGATCGAAATAAAAATATACAACGCATCGACACTGCGTCGAACGTTTCCTCATCGAGCCGCCGTTCTTGATTTCCATTTCTTGATGTTTTTGTCGGAGTTACCGACAAAAAAGATCGGCCATAGCAAACGACGTTTCAGTAACGCGTCGAGATTTTCAGGCCGGCTCGACCGAGTACTCCGTTCTCGTTTTGTGCTTTCGTTCGAGCTTCTTCTGTATCTCTTGCAACGTCTTCCCCTTCGTCTCGGGCACGACGAAGTACGCGAAGACCGCGGACGCGGCGGTGAAGCACGCGAACGTCCAGAAAGTAGCCGCCTGGCCCATTTTCTCTTCCATGGTCGGGAAGAGCTTGGTTACGGCGAACACCAAGCTCCAGTGCGCCACGATCGACGTACTACTCGCAACACCCTTGGTCTCGGGTGGGAAGATCTCGCTGATCACCGTGAACGGCACGGATCCGTAACCGATCGAGAAAACGATATTGAAGAAGGCGAGACTCGTCAGCGGCAGCCAACCAAAGTCGCTCACGTCGGTTCCCTTTTCCTGGGCCTTCAAGTAGTAGCCGAGAACGCCCAGGCAGACGGTCATCATCGTGCCGGATATTATCAGAAGCGGCTTCCGACCGAATCTGAAGAAAGAACGAAAGTCCAAACTATTGCAAAAAATTTGTTTCTTTTAACGCGCTGAAAGATTTTACTGCGTATTGAGAACTGACACACGTTTATCATCTACACAGATCCCGGGGAAAAAAGATTTGCCAGATTAGCAAGAAGATGAGAAAAATTTGTGTAAGCCTGTTGGGATTTTTGTTTCGAAACATTTTAAAACGTTTTGTTGACGAAACAAAAATCGCAGCAGACTCAAATTGTTTTGGCTGGCCATATAATGAAAAAAACTTTTTTTTTGTGCGGGAAATCGGTGATTTCGAGAAACCCATTCGCGATAATATATCATGAAGTGATCTCTAACCTATCGATCACGGTGGCGACGAATATCGTCATCACAACTTCGGTGATACCGATAACGATGGTCGCCAGGAAGGGATCGATCGAGCTGCTGGCCGCTTGGAAGATGTTGACCGTGTAGAAGAGAACCGCGTCGACGCCGCACAGTTGCTGAAAACCCATGAGACCTACGCAAGTGACGGCCGCTTTGCGTCCGGCCTTGGTCCCCAGGAGATCCCTAAAGCCGCCGGTCGCGCTCGCCATTCTGTCCACGTCGTCCTGAAGAACGGTTATCTCTTCGGCGATGTCGTAGTGCTCACCCCGAAGGATCGTCAGAACCTTGGCGACCTGGATCTTGCGGTCGCGTTGCAGCAGCCACATCGGCGATTCCGGAATAAAAAGCACGCCCAGGACGAAGGGCAGCAGAATGATCCAACAGGCGGAGTTGAAGACGACGTAGGAACAGTACGCGCCGGTCACGTAAGAGAACACGATTCCCGAGGAGAATAGCAGCGGGAAGAAGGCGCCCAGAGCGCCGCGGATCGACGCCTGGGCGATCTCGCCGATGTAGACCGGCACCAGGACGCACGCCGCTCCGGCGCCGATCCCGCCGACAAAACGAGCGACGTACAGACCGACAATGTTCTCGGTTGTGAGCAAGATGAGCCAGCACGTGGTGAACGGTACGGCCGTCAAGAGGATGGCCCACTTGCGACCGATCAGATCGGCGATCTTGCCGGCCGGCACGGCTCCCACAATGGCGCCCAGCGCCAACAGAGACGTTATCCACGAGATCTGAGTATCGGACGGTTTTTCGGAAAGGAAAGAGTCTTCCGACGAGAGATAAGGCAAGATCGGCGACGTCCAGCCGAGCGTTATGCCGGCCTGCATACCGCCCAGTGCAGCTGCGAACAAACGGCACATGCTTGTCAGAAAAATTTTTCCGGCTCAAACAAGATAATGTGTAAAACAGGTCGAAGTAACAAAGGCCTCCGTGATTCCTCTTATCGGTCTATCTGTCAATTTTCTCGAAACGATTTTTTCGTAAAACAAAAATACAGACGGTGATTCGAATAAGATTACGTATACAAAACTGATGACTCGATTGTTATTCATCGCGGATAATGAATTATTTAAGCACGTTGCGTAAAACGAGCTTCTCGATATCTCAGCATCCGGTAATTTGACAGGTAGCGATAAAAGTCGTCGCAAGAATAGAAAGCATTCTTGCGCGTTGCTTTTTGCGCCTTGAAACAAGACGGATATTATATAGTCGTGCTCTAGGGAAAGGAAAAACCTCCCTCTTTTTTATGTTACATTATGTCTTCATTACTGGGTTTACAATATTATTTATCTTGCTTGTTTAAAGATAAGTTGCTAGATAATTTCTTTGGTTTATGTTTTCAAATTTCTAACAAAAAAAAAAAATTAAAAAATTTCATTAAAATAAATATTTGTCCCATATTTTGTTAACGGATGTTAGTATAGGAAGTAAGAATGTGAAGAAATAAATATATAATTGCTGTCAGTTGACTAATGATAATAAATCAATAGGGTCTTCAATAGATTGGGTTCCAATTCAAGTTAATAAAGGAACTAACTAAGATTCAAGATTATTTGATTTATAGGGCAAAATTTAATTGAATTAAATTTAATCAAAAAGAAAAACAAAATAAGATGCAAACAAAAGTGTAGGCAACACAAAGACAGACTCATGTCATGAAACGATCTGAAATGACCTGAAAATATTATCAAAAGTTTCGTGTGAAAATATAAGTTTAGCAACAAATCAAAAGATTTGTTCAACGAACTACATTTGTAAAATACACCGGAAACTTTGCTCAAAGTGTGATTTAACATAAAAGAAACGCAAAATTTTGTCATATTACACGAGAGATTAACACATATTTACTGTCACTAGTGAAATGGATTTGAAATGATTTACACAACGGAAATCGCACTGATAAAGATGATAGGATAAATATTTCGTCGATGAATGATAAAATTCTGACGTACTTATCTCTTGCGCGCACATTTTATTGCACGGACCAAAAATAATTTATATAGAGATTTTTTATTAAAAACAAAATGTCAAAAAGTGATAAAAGTACTTTTTAAATATCACTTAAGTTCAATGACTCGCAACATAGTTTATCGTTGGTTTGCTTTTGATAAGAATCGGAATATTTTTATCTAGTAGATAAATGAACATCATTAACACTTTAAGAAGAAACAAACTTATTAACACACACACAAAAAACAGTGCAAAAGAAATAAGAAAATTTATTAATATAAAAATCTATTAATACATAGGTATAAAGTTTGAAAAAACAATATTATCTAATCGATTTTTATATTAATGAATATTATTTTTCTTACTGTTGTTATCTACAAGGAAAAAATATATTATATATTTACTATTATTTTTTCTTACTGCTTTTTTCTACAAGAAAAAAATATATGTGAATCAAGAATTAGTTACTATATAAAAAAAAAATTGCTAAGTCTATTGGAGTTTTTGCCAAAACGTTTTTTTGGTGTCCAAAAATTCAGTGAACTCAACAAATTTTTCTTGCTGGTCGTATAAGCAAAACGTTTCTCTCCGTGTACACATTTTTGTATCGTTTATTACTTTGAAATGTGCACATATCATCGAATATTAATATGCCTGTGTGTACATGACAATAAGATTATTTTTTATTAAAATTTTAATGGATCATTTCACTTATTTAGTAATTAAAAATGTTTCAACTAAATAACAATTCGTTTTTTCAAACAAACTTTATACCTACATACGTATTATCTAATCGTTTGTTTGAGACTGAAGATTCTTGCAAACTTGCACGACTGACCGAGAAGACAACACAAACTTCCTCTAATGACGAACGTGTCAGAGACATGAGAGACGATATACGGCAGGATTTCTGATTCCGAAGCAAACAGAAATAAAAAAAGAGATCTTAAGAAGTCGATCACGTCGAGATACCATCGATAACTTGCGTATATTACGAGAAACACAAACGTGTCGACTAACGCGTTGTGCATAACAAGTGATTTTGTTTACGCTTATCTTCTCGACGTATAAATAGAAAATCTGCTCTCTCTCTCTCTCTCTCTCTCTCTCTCTTTCTTTCTTTTCGTGCTCTTACATATTTTTTCTCTTACCGCATAGAGCGACCAGGAACTGAAAGCGCTTTCTTCCCTTGCCAGTAATGGTTCTGTTATCTGGCATGTTCGTTACATTTTCCTGCTTGCCACATTCTCCTTTGTCCGACAGAAACAATTTCGACGACGCCGTCTCGGTGGTGTGCACTGTCACTGTGGCGCCTACCGTCATTCTCGAACGGGAACAATTACAATTCGAAAAGAAAACCAAAAAAAAATAAAAAAAATAAAAAAAGACCGTCCGCGAGAGGTTGAGATGATGACGAACGACCGCGATCACCGTCGCGGAGATAAACTGCCGCGAACGAAATGTTGCGCGCACACGTTCTTTGGCCCGCTGATAATGTGTCTTATCGTGCCGATTTATATGTCCAATATAACGCTTATCGCCGCACATCAACTCCGGAGAGGGACACACACGTGCGCTCCACAACCTTTCTTCTTCATCCCCACCCCCCCGTGCGTATCGCACCACCGATTCGTGCATTCGAAAGCCTCGATTATGGCACGAAAAAAAAAAAAAAAAAAGATCTGCCTCAAGTTAATTAATATTGTAATTCAAGGTTGTGATAAAAAAATGCTTGTAAGAATAGAAAATCAGAATCGTAAAGTGATTCATGACGACAGATCTTGACGCGAAATCTCTCATCAAATAATAACGAGAAGGGGAGAAAGAGAGAGAATGAGAAAGGAAAATTTTAATTTTTCTGTTTTAGATTTTAATTTCAAGAGTAATTCGAAAGCAAATGTAAATTGAAATATTTAGATGATAGAACGCGCGCGCGTTCACGTGTATTATTATTCGCTCGTAATATACAGAAAAAAAAAAAGGATAAATACAGAATTAAGATCCGCACACGCGGTTAAGAATCGCAATGCGTCAACCTAACCTAATTTCGTGAGACGTGCATAAAAATAATCTTGTTAAAGATATTTCGATGTGTGTTTGCGAAAATTTTGAAGGAGCGCACACGCTTTCCTCGAACGTACACACAATTCACGCTAGTTTGCATTGTCTTCAGCACTGACGTGTCATGTCTTTACAATTTTATTTGTAATCGCGAAAATTATCGTTTGCTTTTGTAATTTTAATAAATTCGAAAAAATAAAACGCAAACACGCAATATTACGAGATATCGATTTATGTAATCTCTTAAATACAACGTGTATATAAAAGATTTATAAAAATAATGAATATTGTTCAGCGCGCTCTGACATTGTTAGGTGATTCCGATATTCTCCTCAGTTCTCACAAAATCAATCAGATTTTATCTTTTCTAATTAAGTCTTATTATGCATAAATTGCGTATCGTTCTGCTATTGATTCTTTTTATCGCGGATCGCGCTGCCGTTTCGTAACTTAATGACAATAGAAATGTAATTTCACAAGAAAGCGTGAATACACATACTTGCAATCAAAGCGAGTGACTATATTTAACGTGTGTGTACGTGGCAACAAATGTGTCAATATATACTTCGCTGATGGGCGTCATCGAGAGCGACGAGATATCTCGTTGCATCGCACAGTAAAGTGTGGGTCCATATTAGTCGCCATTATCGCGCACAGAGACTTACGTCTCTGTAAATGTGAGCGCGCCCTCGCGCGTTTGCTCGCCAAAAATAGAAATCTTTAATTAATTATTCTCTGTTACCCACACTTGTCTTTATGAGCGAGACTTCTATAATTTTTGTCTTATGACGTAATGAAGAGAAAGTGTTTTAGAGAGCTTGAAGATATGCACGCGCACTACATGTACATAATATTATACATAGATTATTATATACATGTACATATTACATTAAATTATATTGTTGGGTTGGTCAAAAAGTTCGTATTAAAATTTGTATTAAAACACGAAAAGACTTTCTGACCAACCAATAATATATCATGTTATATTATATTATTATTAAAAATGTATTAAGAATGTATTAATTATTAAGAATGTATATTACATTCTTATTTATATATTTATATTTGATACTTATAGTTTTACATTCTTATGTAGATATGGACGCTAAGCAATACAGTGTCATCACACATAGCCATTTTGAGTAAATTACGCCTTAAGATTAAAAAAAAAAAAGATGTTTGTATATATTTCTTATAAAGTGTTTGTGTATTTTTGATATATAAAAACATTTAAGTTTTTAAAAACATGATTGAAAAACGTTCTTTGATAGTTAAAGAAGCATACTACTATATTTATTTAACATTTATTATATATGTATATAATACATTTCATATGCATAAGACAGAAATGTTAAATGAACGTAAGAATTTATTGCTCTAATGTCATCGGAGATTTCCATAAAAATAACGTCTCGCTATTTTTATTACAAACAAATTTGATTAAATGTATGACATACTTGTATGTATGACACTTTCCTCTTCAAGTCGATCAATTCTAAGAAGACATTTCTTTGTGTGTGTGTGTGTGCCTCGTGTGTATTTCAAGAGTACGTACATACACGTTTCATACACTCGTACACGTTCAAGCATTTACATTCAAACATTAAATACGAGCTTATAAACACACACGTACAGACGTAAGAGCTCTTCGTCTTATCTCTTTAACATACTATCTGTATGGCTGTTGTAAAAACGTAACTCAGTCGTAACTCTGTCTAAACCTACCCAAATATAAGATTTAACGCGTTGTTATATTTGTAATTTCGAGAACAAAAGCTGAGTGTATGAGAGAGCAAATTGCGTACCGTGTGCGTTTTATTGCAGCATATGATATTTGAATTTCGCGACTCAAAGTCCATTACGCGAAATAATTGAATAAAAAATAATTGCAGTAGTAAAAAACCCAATTCCATTTTTTTTTCTGAATGTTACTACTAATTAGAAGATGATTAAAATGAAACGTTCACAAATCGAAGATCGATCTATCTTCTAGTCTCTGATTATTTCACCGGTTAATTACAGCTTCAAAAAACCAAGTTTTTAATTTAAAAAAAAAATTGTAATTATTTTCTTCCAATGAAACAAAATCTGCAGATAAGAGAATCAATATTCGTGTGTGGCGATGTTATTCAGGATTTATGCCGCAGAAAAATGTACAAATTTCAACATTGCGCATGATTAAGTAATTAATAAGTCTTATCACCGGTTGGAGTAAATTGCGCGTGTGATAATTTCATTATTGATTATTCAAGCGGCAATATTGTTGGTGTGCATCAGCACGATCTTTGAACGCGTTCAATATCTTCTTCACGATAACACTTCACCGTCGCGCATTTGAGTTGTCAGAAAAACATCTCGATAATTTTAGCAGATAAGTGTCGAATCTCTCGTTTATCGTCAATTTATCGCGCGCGCGAGTTCGAGTGTCTCTTGTAATTTTGTGACTAAACATTCATTTGTTTGTCGCGTAAACAAATAAAAAAAAAAAACATGTAAAAATATTGTTTAGAAATTTAATCTGTCGCAACTCACGGTCGAAAAGTTTCCAATGTATTAAATTAATAAAACTTGAAAAAAAAAACACAAACCGTGTCTGTTTCTATTAACCTTCCTGCTCATTTTTTTAAAAACTAAAAGCCATTGCGCGTGGAAATTTATTCGAAACTCTTCTCGCGCGCGGGGCTTCGCGGCGATCGGACACGTCACGGAAAAAATTCACAAGAGAATTTAAGACCCGGATCTGACGCGTGTATCGCGCAGTTAACTAACGATAAGCCATGAGCCGCCCCCGTCGCACATGGCGGTGCCCATTGCCATAGGCTTTCGTTCAAACGCAGCGGTGCGTTTAGTGATTTTAACGCGTACGTCGAGTGCGCTCGCTTGGTTTTGACGAATCTCCCGATTTAAATCCCCGATCGGAAACATTTTACACAAATCCGGCGCTGTGACAGTGACGATGAAAATCTTTCGTAGACTTTTCAGGAAGAAGAAGAAACACGCGGCGAACAGGGGATCGTGCAAAACCACGTCGAGGAAGAGAATCGCGAGCAAGACGCGCGACGCGCGCTTGCCGAGAGACGATTTCCTCCTCGGAACAGGAAGCTCGAGACGACATCGACGCAGACACAAGGTAACGTGAAAATAAACAGAGCGGATAATCATCTCGCAATAAAATCAGTCAGTGCATAAATCAACACGCTGGCAATTTATTGGCAAATAAGAGATAAAAATCTCATAAGGAGATACACACGTGGATGTGTGTTGAACTTTAAATGATATTAAAAAATAAAATAATAAATATTGTTTAATAATATAATATTAATATTATAGTAAAATATAATAAACATGTAAAATACAATCAACGTTTATTAACGTGTTTCAATCGTGAACTTTTTAAATAAGATTGATGAATATCCAGTGTATTATTCAAATAAAACGACGCATAGAGAAATCGACAGTAGTATTTTGACAAATATTATCAGTACTATTAGACAAATATCATTATCGCACGTAGTTGTGTGACAGCTCGCCAAAGTTACAGCCATTTATGACATCGATTACTTCGTTGCTGATCAAAAACCTCTTTCCAAACGAGCCATTTTTTCGGACTTAAACGCAAATAGAAATCGCACGAGGCCGTATCTGGCAAATGAGACGGATGACGCAACAATTCGAAGCCTAACTTGTAAATTTTATTTTGCGATAGTTGAAGTGTGAAGAGTGATACATTGCCAAAAATGATTGAGAACGTTTACTTTGGCGAACTGACACGTGCGAACAAGTGACACTTGTTCTGAAGGATGTAACTTGTCAACGACAACGGCAATGTGATACTTTATGTGTCTATGCGCCGATATATCTTATATCAATCGTCTCTCTAGCTTTTTTATCTCGATAAATTTTTGCTTGTTAAAAAATATTAAATTTAACAATAAAATTGTGTCTAAAGCGGGAGATGTTCGACGAAACGTCAACTGCTAATAAATATTTATTGAAAACGATCATTATCCATCTTTAGAGAACTCGTCGCGTTACTAGATGCATTTTTCCGAACGCGTAACAAGATGATGAGTTTTTGAAAAACCGACGTTCGTGAGACTTGAATTATTTACGGATCTCGCCTTGAAAATATCCTTTATATAACGTCACTCGAGGAGAACAGGTGTCGAAACGCGCGCGAAGTTGTAAATTCTCATGTAAATCTATCAGGTTTTTGCGGTAAGCCGAAGCTGTACGCGGTTTTGCGCAACGATGCATCCGCGAATGTGTCACAACACGCGCGTGCGTGCTCGCAGCGTATATAGGTATACCGAACGCTATTTTCTAACGTTCCCATTCTTCCGCTATTTGCGGTATGCGCCATTATACAAAGAACAACGTGCCCCAAACGGAAAACCTGCTCGCTTGCAACGATTGATTTCGAACGCATTTAGTTAATGTCAGATTTTTTATACTAACGATCAATGTAATAATATTCAATATTTTGTTTTAACTTGAAAACAAAGTAAATTAGTTTTTAATGAAATCCGGAAAATTCACGTCACAAAGTTTTAAATGTCGTTTAACGCGGTATTTAAAGAAATTTAAAAAACAGTTCTTTTGCTAGTTATATAATAGCAAAAAGTTTTTTTTCCGCGTATGAATTTTGTCACCCTTGTAGAAAAAATAAAAAAATCAATCTAAATAAATTAAACGTCAATTGTATGTCAATATTTTCCCAAAACAATATACATATCTTTCATATATCATCAATTTTATCTTTCATTTTAATTGCCAATGAAACGTTTTGTTAATGAAACAAAAACTTCAATAAGAGATCGCGCGAAACTGTTCTTTTTGGAGGAGATAAAATAACGCAAGAAGACTCTAGCGCAGAAAAACCGACTCCTGAGTGTTAAGAGAGAGAGAGGAGAAGAAAAGATGAAAGTGTGATACTGTGTCGTAGAACGAACGTTTCTAATCCGATGTCGACAGGTGTAATATGCATCCCGACTGCATTGCGACTTTCCAACGCATGCACTTTTACCTTGTT
Source organism: Pseudomyrmex concolor (assembly GCA_014839585.1). NCBI lineage: Eukaryota > Metazoa > Arthropoda > Insecta > Hymenoptera > Formicidae > Pseudomyrmex > Pseudomyrmex concolor. Next base: position 10,450 of record QVOB01024175.1, read on the forward strand.
CACACTTTCGACATATTTTTTCACTATCAAACTATACGCAGCCAGAGATATGTTATAAAATACGATGGAAGGAATAAATTTCTCTTGTGTTTAGAAATTTATTACGGCAGAAATAATATTTATTTCGAGTAGTAAAATCTGATTCCAGACAGCACGTGTCTTTAAAACAGATTTCGAAATCGTCTATTAGACATCTTCAAGATGTCTTTTGGCCTTTCTGTGCTGTCTGGATTGAGCAGAGCTTTTATTATTCAAAATAAATATTATTTTGACAATCCAGTAATCAATTTTTATAGAAGTTTAATGTTCATTATTTATAATAAATGTTTTTTCAATGTGTTTTTTTTTGCATAGACATTTAAAAGCTGTTTCTCGGCTTTTTAAAACTTGCAAAATAAATCGAAGGGATATGACGTTTCATAAAATCAAGGGAAAGTACTGAAGACTTATTGACGTGTTTCCCTGCTTAGCTGTACGATGACCGTATTAGTGCTGTATTAGGGCCGCGGCACGTTGCCAATCGCATTAAATGCGCAGGTAAACGAACGGACAAGTGAAACATGTGGCGAGGTCGTTGTGACGACGTGTCTCGGGACCTCAATTCTGAGAAAATGCCGTTTTTTGAATTTCGAAAAACCTGTCACGAAAGAAATATGACAAAGCTTTTAGGTTTTGATTTACTGTACACGGAAAAAAAGATTTGCCATGGAATAGCAAAAGGATTAGTGTACGGTCAGCGAGAAAAATTTGCGCCAAACCTATCGAATTTTTTGTTCTGCTAACGTTCGGTGTTGGTGAAACAAAAAATTCAATATTTTGCACATTTTTCTTGCTGGCCGTATAATAGCAAAACCTTTTTCCCGCCTATGAATTTTGTCATCTTTATAGAAAATAAAAACAAAAATATCAATCTATGAAATAAATTAAATGTCAATTATGTCAATAATTTCCTGGAAAAATACGGACGTTTCTTTCACTCATAATTTTCTATTGCCGAATATGTCAAATCTCCCGAGAACACGCAGCGAAACGTAACACACGTGGGAACGTTTAATTGCAAATCAAGATACCGGCACGTCTCCCATTTCTTGCCAACGTAATATCAATCATGAATAGAGCACCCGGTATAAGAGATGGGAGATCTTCAAATACGCATCACGCCCTCGTGTGTCGCCTCATCTCTCGTTCGCTCAGGCCCGAGGCACTTCTTCTTCTTACCTTGCCGCGCGGCAGGTATTCCTAGATCTACCTGGTGCGCATTCCACAGGAAATGTCCTCAAAGATCGGTCGTCCCGAACGGTCCCTTGGGCAGTTCTTTTTCTTATTTTCTTTTTTGTTTTTTTGCGCGCAAACGCGGGAGGGGAGATCGACGAAAAAGTTTCTTGCTCGTGAATGACGTTGCTCGCCGGCTCAAATCGAGCGTGCACGTCGTCGTCGCCACTTTCATCGCGCGCGCGCGCGCCTTCATGCGTTTTCGTCGTCGAACTCGCCGCGCCGCGGAACGTTCCACGGAAGATTAATGATCGAATTTCTCTCTCGTCGAATTTCGCCGCGCATCTAACTTTTTTTTTTTTTTTATTTTTACTTCCACCGTACGAAATTACGCGCGTCACGAATTTAGCGTAAAGTGGAAGTAAACTGTGTGTACGCGCATGTATGTGTACGCGCGACATATGTGTTTTACGCAACCGATTATTTTCTCGTCCGATCAATAACGATTCTAAGATCCGGTTTTCCTTCTGCGCGATACGACGCGCGACTCAACATTTTTCTGAATGCTTGAATCATGCGTCGCTCCGTAGTACGTGAAGGCGCGTTTTACGCGCCGAGTATATTTTACATTCCCGTAGACACATTTTCCCTCGCGCGATATCGCAAGATCTATCGCTCTGTTCGCGTTGCCAGGTTTTTTTTGTTCGCGATTTCGTGACCTACGTTTTATTATTTTTTTTTTTTTCAATCCTTACTGCGCCGAGGTACGTGAATCATCTGCGCGGCGACTGCGATTTTCTTGCGACTTGTCGCGAACGTCATCGACGGTTTTACACACGACGTTACACGGTAGCGAAGTTTTTGATGGAATATTTTTCTAATTATTGTCTGGCTCTGAAGATGATCAGAATAAATGATCGAAACGTCAAATGGGCATCAAATGAGTTGTCTTTTTCAATTCGGATTTGATTGACCACCGCATCAAGACTGGATTTAAATTTTTAATCGATTTTTCTGCGCCGTATATACATACAACAATCTCGAGCGGAACGGCACTCGAATTGTCCGAGAACTCGTTAGAAAGGGAACTTCTCTCGATTTCCCACACGAAACACGTGGCGAATCGAGCACAAAAAAAAAAGTAACAAACGAGCAATAACGTCGCTCGCATTCCCGGTCTCTTCATGCAGCGCGCGGCGATTCGCGCACAATTCTCGTTTCCGACACGCTCGAAAAGTGGCACGTTACTTCCCCCCCCTCCCCCCCGATTTTCCCTTTCGAATCCGTTATGCGCGCTCGTCCAGATTCGTCGTTGATGGTTTAACGAGATTCATACGTAATGAGCCGCGCGCTGTGGGAAGCGAGCGCAATTTTTCTCATCAAAGCGCGTACGAAAGCGCGAGCGAGCGCGCAATCCGATCCAGCGGAGCCGGCGGAGAATGCTGATATTCCGTCGTTATGTTTGTTTTTTCAATGACGCGATCTCTCTCTCTCTCTCTTCTCTCGGCTGTGTGTGAGAATTGTTCGCGAGCTCTCAACGTAATGCGAATCGTCAGACCGCCGGCGTTTCCGATCGCGCGCGTTGGAAGGACTTTCCTTCGCGGAGATGAGCGCGGCGGTAGATATTTTCTCTCGCGTGCAATTTTCTACGCGCGCAAGAGATAAAGCGACACCGACCTCTCCCGCGCGATGAAGAGGCGCCATTGACGGCACCTCGTAAATCTAATCGATCCCTCGATCCGCGTCCTCTCGCACATAGAGGACCGGTCTTTGAACCAGCCATATGGCGTCAGAGTACACACATTTCTTCGGGCTGACGTTTTTCTGATCGTTTCAAGGCCGACTTTCATTCCATTCGCGGGATGATAAAGTCGATCTCGGATATGCCAGTTGGATTAAAAGGGACGGGTTTTCACCGCGATGCGCGCGAGCGCGCGGATTGTCGCCGCGGATGATCCCCGTTTGGGATCGTCGTCCCGGGTCGCTTCCAGAGTCGCCGCGTTGAACAAAGAATAGAGACGCGGAAAGCGGATACGACAGCAGAATTCCAGCTGGCGTAAGGTGTGTCATATTCCAGTTAATGTCTCGCGGCTTGGTCGGCGCGCGCGCGCACACACACACACGCACGTGCACACGAAACGTTCTCTCACGCGCGTGTACACACACACACACACACACACACACACACACACACACACGCGCGCATACACAATCGCAGGTCCCAAGATGTTGGGGACCGACCTCTACCCGCAGTCTTGCCAACTAAACGAACCGACCAGGCAAAACCGGTGTCGGCACGCTCTCGAGCCCAATCTTCCCCTTTCACCCCTTCGCTCCTCTCTGTCACTCCCGCTCGCTCTCTCTCTCGCCGCTCACCGACGCAATCTTTCTCTCTTCGTCCTGCGCTCCGTGCGCTTGTGTGTTAAACACCGACGTCCGTCCTCCGCCGCCGCTCCGTCCTTCTGCGTCCCCTGCAGTCCTCGGCCGATTCCACCTCGACCAGTCGATCTGGCGATACGGAGACCGCGATCGCGCTCGCTCGCCGGAGCATTTCTCGTCGAAGATCTAGGGAAAAAAACAAAACAAAACAAAAACAAAAAAAAGAGAGAATCCGTTCCCTTTGGACGTCGAGTGATATCCGAGTGATTCCGAAATTCCGATCTCGCCGCGCGCAAACGACCTTCGTCGAGAAAGGCGCGATCCAGCGCTTTACTAGGATCGGCGCACGCGAAGGACGTGTGCGCAACACGCGCGTGCTGCAACACACACGAGATGCGGCGACGCGAATCACTCCCGAGATGTGACCCACGCGACGTTCATCCACGCCCGTGAACGTGGGAGTGAAGAAACGCGCGTGCCGATCGTTTCGACGTGGTGGCCGTTCGTCTCGTTTCCGATTCGCGAGTGATGCAATTCAAAATCCTCTTTGTTGCACGTTGTTATCGACGTTGTCAGTAAGATCGGTGTCCGATCGCATCGATCGATCGTTCCGGAGGCGTTTAAATTGCGAGAAGTGAATTCGAATTTAAAAGTGGTGGCTGAATCTCGGAGTCTCTTTGGCGAGAAACGGAGCTTGTGATTCCGAGCGCGCCCAGGGGAGGCTCTCCTGAATTGTCACCGCGAGTGTTTTTTTTTTTTTTTTTTCACGGGATCGAGAAAGTGCGTCGGATCGGCGTCGGTGTGAGTCGAGCCACGGCGATTTAAATCGCGGTCCGGTTTAGACGATTTCGTCTCAGTGGTTTCGAACCCGTAGCGGGTTCTCCAGAACCTGTTTTGCGCCGACGGCCTTCAAGCGGGTTTTTGGGAAATGCGCTTCCGGTCGGCGCGGGGCGCCGGGTATTTCTGTGCCGCGTGAAGAAGAGGAGATACAACAACAAGAGAGTTCCCCCCGTTGCGATATAATTATACACAGCGCTTATAAAAGCCGTCTTGTTACAGCGCACGAAGGAAAAGAAATCGACGGATGAGTAGTTTTCGCGAAATCCGCTCGAATTTACGCAAAAGAACTGTGTTTCACGGCAAAAATTCTCTTTTGTCGATTAATCCGACGTCGTTTCTTTGTGAGACGAGACAAGTTCGAGTTAATAAAAGAAACGCGCTGAGAGAGAGAGAGAAAGAGACTCGTGAGAACTTTCGGAGAGGCGAGACGCCGCTCCGAAGGGTGTCTCATGACTGGAATGCGCATTCGATGCGGTCGATGGACCTTTTCTTCCGATTGAGGAAAAAGGATCCGACGAGAGAAAGGAGAGAGCGTTCTGGGAGCCTGCGGCAACGAGCTGCAAATTTGTTTCTCGATACAAAAAAAAAAAAAAAAAAAAAAAAGACGATAAAAGAACGAGCGTAGAAGCCGACTAGAGGCGACAAGAAATTCAGCTTTGTGCGCAGTAAATCGTCGCAGAAGTAAGAGCGAGGAACGAGAGCTTCCGAGATTATCGAGCGAGAGCGTGTTCGGCTTCTGAGAGAGCCGCGTGGTCGCCGAACGAAATCGAGCGCTTCACGCTACATCGCACTCGAGGGGAGAAAAAGAAGCGCGCACGACGACGACGACGACGAGGTGGTGTAAACGAAAAGAGCGTGACCGAGCAAGGCGAACGGGAGCGAGTGTCGTGTCTCTCGCGGAGAGAACGGCAGGGAAATTCGCGCACGCGGCGACGAGAAGAAAACGACAGCTCACATCAGTCCCGCGGTCTCTCCGCGACATCCGCGAAGTCTCATCTCACGGAGAGCAGAGACCTGACCTATCCAAGAGTGTTTCCTCACCTTGTGAAAAAAATAAAACAAAAAAAAACTGAGAAATTCTTCAACGATTGTTCTTACGCGAGATAGAGAGAGAGAGAGAGAGAGTTCATGAAGAAGCGAGGGATGTTGGGATTGCGGATCGGCGGCGGAAGTGCGCGAGGGAGCGGCCCGTGAGAGAATCGTCTTGGTGGAACGCGCGAAGGGTAGGAAAGACGTCTTCCTTTCAGGATGGATAGGAGCGATAACAATATTGTTGGGGTCGGCGGCGGAAGCGGTGGCGGCAGCGGCGGCGGCGGCGGCGGCGGCGGCGGCATCAGCGGGAGCTGTCACGTGGGAAATTCCGGATCCCCGCCGAACTCCACCTCGTCGACCCATGGCACCATGCACAACTCTTCCGGCGGGTTCGACGGCCAGGTAGCGAGCAGAGAGATCCTCGGGATTGATAATACAAAACACTACTGTAAAGATTCAATTGTCGCGCGCGTCGTCTCTGATATATTATTTAAACAATTTGTCAACAAATTTGTCTTCATTGTTTCAAATCGCACGTGAAATGTTAAACGCGATGTGAGGCACAATGTTCCAACGGCGACACAGATATCTCGACGAACAATTACATCGTGTGTATGTAAAAAACTGAATCAAGACCATTGATTACGCTCGCGTTTCAATCTTCCGCAATTAAATTTGTATTTAAAATTGTAATTCGAGGATTTGCTCAATTTCGTCTCGAGTATGAAATTAATGTCTGAATGAGCCGGAAATTTGTTAGAGAACTAATTATTAGGTAGGTAAATATTAAGCAACTGTCAATGTCTCTAATTAAATGTTCGATCAATGGGACGTTTAACTTTGGCACTTATAGTAAATTAAATCAGTAAATTTTAAATGAAACTTTCAAATTATATAAACATTTAAAATTATATAAATTAAAATTATATAAGAATTGAAATGAACTTTAAAATTATCTATTAGTTTTGAATTTAAAAAGATTGAAGTACAAACGTAATAAACGATTCCGTATATTGATTTGATCTTATTGATGCGAGCGATATCATGTGCGTGCGATATACCATATGTAACCCCGTTCGTTCGAGATATCTGTTTATTGCTTGCCATTCATTCAGAGGTACGCCGTGTTCGAGAGATATCGGGACACGTTGCCTGATCGAACGTAAAGATCAAGAAACAGCCTCCGCGTGGTCACATCTACGGGACTCCCGATAACTCTGCCATTCGATACGGGGGGGGAGATATCGAATTCTATCCCGTCGATCGCGTCCGTCGTTTCGCGCAGAGGGAGATTCTGCGTGCGCGTGTGTGTAACACACACGTGAGCGGGTTCACACGTGTGTGATTCACTGGACCATCTGGGGGAGGCTAAATTTATCACGGCGAAACGACGCACCGCGCGCGGAACTCGGGTTCACCGGCGAAAACGCACCGCGTCAAAATCTAATTATTAGCGGCCTGACGATGATCTCGTCGCGTGTAATTTCATCACCGAGGCGGACACGCACACGCGTGCTCTCTCAACGAAAACACGCCACCGCCGCGATTTGGGAATACGCGAGGTTTCCGCGCGTAATTGCTCCATTGTGTGCCCGCTTCTGCGTAGGAAATGAATTACGGAGGTTTAATTAAGCGATAACCGCCGTGTCGTTTTCTTAAACCGTCAGTTAAACGTTGCGCGAAAACAGAATGTTAATTTATTATTTATCACATCGTGCGCGATCGGCTTCAAAAACAATCTCTCACATTTTTATTTATTTCAATTGCAAATTTTAATTGTTTGCCTGGTCCGTGTGTTTAATTTAACAATGTAATTCTGTTCTGACCAAGCTGCCTACTACGCGTAACACTTAGCCACGGCGTGTTCTCATGTTTGCGTGGTGGTCTTGTGTGTAAATAACCGATGGTTAGACGCACTTATCTCTATTTGAGATAGAGAAGTGAAGTAAGAAATCCGAGAAAAGAATGTGTGTTTTTCGACATACTTTGCGATAAACGCGCGTCGTCGAGTTGTATAATATATCGACCGTGTCGACGATAGGGAAAAACACATGGCGCGGAATCGTTTCGCACGACGGAAAACGCCGGAGAGAGAAATGAATGTTTTTTTTTTGTTATTTGAATTTTCAGTTGGGAGACAGAGGATGGGAAATCCACCACGTCACCGTCACCAGAGTTCCCGGCTACGGCTTCGGTATAGCCGTGTCAGGAGGTCGCGACAATCCTCATTTCACTAATGGCGATACGGCGATCGCGATTTCCGACGTGCTCAAAGCCGGGCCGGCGGAAGGAAAATTACAGTAAGCAAGATCAATAGAAATCGCTCTCCTCAGTTTTTTAAGTGAAATATAAGAAAAGATCGCTTTAACTTTCTAAATTAAATTAGTTAAGTAACTGGGTATCTAAACAAAATTCTTTAGTTTAATTGTAAATTTATCTCGAAATTTAAAAGTCTCAAGTTATTATCAAATAAAAATATTTCGCCAAAAACTACCTCAATAAAAAATTCTATTACATTACAGCAATTAAAAATAAATTACCTTACATTACATATATATTATATTATTATATTATTTTTAGTGTGCATGTTTCTTTTATGTTTCTTTTATGTTGTCCCTCATTATACCATCTGTTCTATAATTACGTGTCAATAAAGTTTATTATTGGGTACATTTTGCTCTCGATCTTTTATAGAGTCAACGACCGTATCATCTCCGCCAACGGGGTGTCGTTGGAGGGCGCCGATTACGGACGTGCCGTGCGAGTCCTGCGGGACTCCGGCTCCACCGTTTTATTAGTTGTTAAACGAAGAGCTTCCTCGAATTCGCCCGGTTGCCTCGGCAACACAACCCAGAGTCATCGACTCACGCTCACGCGAAACAATAAAAAGGACGGTACGTAATTAGACACCTCGCGCGTAACAATCGCGATGATTGCCAGGAATGTGATCCAGAAAATATAAAATACTCTTTTTTTCTTGTAAAAATATAATTGAGTTTAATTACTCGTTTTTTTTTTTTTTTTTTTTTTTTTTTTTTTTTTAGTTTTTCTTAAAGATTTTTTCAAATTCCTGACGTTTGAGAGAAATCTTCACATTTCTTCGTCGTTCAATCTCTCGTAACGTCGCCTCGATTTCTAGACTTCGGCATAGTGCTGGGATGCCGATTGTACGTGAAGGAGGTTACGCGAGAAAACACCGGAGTGAAAACCGGGGACGTGCTAACCCGAATAGGCAGCGTCGCCGCCGACAATATGAGCATGAAGGAAGCGAGAAAGCTGATGGACCAGTACAAAGACAGGGTCTCGATCGTGGTGACGCGGGACAGCTCGTGCTGTCACGCGCAGCAGCCAGGTAAAGGGGATAGCGGTGAATACCTGAACTCGGGCGCGAGTTACAGTAGTCAGAACTTATACGTTCCGCCACCCACGAGGCAGCCCTTGGAGGACAAGAGCAACCTCGTGCCTCGCGGTCGTTCGCGGGGTCCGCTGATGGACGTGTCCCTCAGCCAGCTGGATCTGCCGGCTACGCCCACCGTCGATCCACCCAGACCACCTCCGCCCAGACCGGAAGGTGCGTGATGCATTTAACTAATTACTTTAAAATAATAGTTGCATAAAAACTGAAATTACTGTCCTGATGACAAGCACCACTGACCGGACATTTATTAAAGAAATAATTACACAACAAAGTATTTGTATATGTAAAGTTAGAAACTAATAATT
>QVOB01024178.1:0-33096 GCA_014839585.1 Pseudomyrmex concolor
ATGTACGGTATAGTAAAGAAAAACATGAGTTTAATTTATAGAAAAATTTATTACATAAAACTGAAAATACACATCATTTTATTCGATTAAAATTAAAATGTTTTTATACTAATAATGTGTCTAATTGCCTGTCATCTTCGAGACATACTTCAATTTAGTGGAAAGTGATAGCAATTGGAGACATTAATATGAAAGCATTTTAATTTCACAATTAAGTAGAATGGATGTCGATATTTCCAGTTTTATATAAAAAATTCTATAAATTAAACTAGTCACGTTTTTTGACAGAGTCAAGTCAAAAATAAATAATATAGCAATAACTGGATACATATATGGAGATATATATATGTATAGTAACTGATCCATTTTACTTCACGCGGTTTATTTCATATCGCCTTTCCTTTATATGTTTACAGGGTATCTCAAAATCACTGTAGATTCTTTTAACAATAGATTTTATAGCTGATTTAAAATTTTTTTCTTGGCAAATGAGAGAGCTTATTAGTAATCATAACTTGGAAATCGTACATCATACATATATCTATTATGTATTTGGCTCACCGGTGCTCAAGTTCATAAAGAGCAGTTTTCTTCATTTATGCAACTTTGAAATTATATGGATTGTTCTGTTTCTTTTTAAAAGAAAAACTTGCGCATTAATCTAAAAAACTATCTTATCTGTTGTGTCTTATTGATTATGTTGATTTGGGATCTCTTGTAATATATAATATAATATAGTGTATATAATTTTATATACTATATATATATTACACAATATAGTATATAAAACAATATAACAATATTTATATTAGTTACATAGATTATATGCATGTATATCATATATCGTGCTTCCTGTTTTTTGTACGCGAAGTTTTATTTTATGTTTAGAAGAAAGAAATAATGTTTAATTGAGAGATCGCCATATCATGTAAATTGTTGTGGCGCATATGCATAATCGTTTTTTCGCGAACACAAGATCCACTTACATCTCTTCGCGATTATCTTTTACAATGTATATAAAAAAGTTTTATATATATAAATATATAGAAAATCTACACTCAATGTTACATACATTTGATTATTTTTTTGATTTTTTTACACATCTTGACGACATCAATAAAAAATATATAAAAATAATTTATGAAACTGCCACTTTGATTATAGAAGAATTGGTTTTTTCTTTTTTTATAATAATAAATTTGTTTTGAAGTTTGCGCGTGTGTGACGGTACAATTCAAGAGATTAACGAAATATTAAAAACACCAATATGTTATTACATTCAAGTAAAGTTACAACATCGTTTTGAGATACAACAATGACAAGATAGTATCAAGGTAATTGTAATCATAAATAAAAAAATATACTCAAAAGGGCAGTTGACACATTTTTCGTAGGTGTCGTCGACATGTTTGCAGTACGTACACATATAGAAAAAACTGAGTGCTATAAACTCATCATAATAGCAGTAGGTACAAGTGCGTTTCACAAATGTGAATATAATGCATGCCTATATGTTATATTAGGATATTATAAAGCTTTCCGAAGAGAAGACGCGGAACTTTTCTTTTCCATGTACTTTTTTCTTTAACGCGTTTTCTCTCATTATCAGCTAGCACACGGGCAATTATTCGACGCAGATATGTAAGAGCTTTACGTTTTTTTTTCGGAAAATTTTATTACACTCTAGCGTATATTCAAACAGTCTTTGTACACATGATTTTTTTTTTTTAACAAGAAAAACTATGTCAAAATTTTTTCGTACGATACATGTTATTCGCGAAATATCTTTACTCACTTCAATTTACAACGCTAAAGTATTCAACATTTTTATGTATAGAAATAGTTTTTTGTACAAAATATAAAAAATAATTATAAATGTGTATCTGTCTCGACTATATGCAACACTTGGTTAAATACGCATCCTCCGATGAGTTGTTTTCTTGTATCCCGACTTAGAATAAACGACGGTATTTCTTATATACAATTTATACAGTTGTTAAAATAGTAAAATAAACACATTGGCAATTTATTTGTGAATTTGATTCATTTACAACTTTACTTTTTCCTCTTACTCTTTCAATATATAAACTATGTACTGATAATATGGATGCGTTTTCTATTTTTATTTTTTTATGCTGTGACTTTTACTGTAATATATGTACAAAATATATCCAATTATATTTAAACACATCTTCCTTAACAGTCTTATTACATAATAATAGCTAATATAGAATGAGAAGTTTATTTTGTCATAAAAAAAGCTTTGGAACGTTTGTCAAAAACAAGCAACCAAAACATCTTGCAATTTTTTTTAAACACTGTGTATTCAATACTTTTTAAATATTTTCTTTTTTAACATTTTAAAAATCAGATAAATATACATCCAAACACAAAAATTCACAGTAGACCAAAGCAAGAAAATATTTGTACTTGCAACAATATAACTTACGACGTACGTAAAGTATATTATATAAACAATAGTATAGAAGTACAACGAGAATATACATGTATAAAAATAATTTCTTTTATGAGTATCTGTTATTAAATACTACGTATTAATACTACGAAAATAATATATCACCTGAGATTACACGACCGATGCTTGATCCTCCGACAAAAAATCTTCCGACAACTGAACATTTTTGTAATAAACACACGTTACTTCATAACCAGATTTTCTTGTTGATGGAACTTTGCCATGACTAAACCAATAAAGGAAATCACGTAAAACATTGCATCGGTTAAAGCAATAAATTTTTCTAAATAAAAGAAGTGGAAATTACGTGGAATTTCGTGCTGCCTACCGTACGGTCCTGCTTGAGGATGTCTGTTTATTCTGTCGAGTTTTGATATTGTTTTCTTGTGGGAGCGCATTTGCATTTATGTTAGATCGAGAACTGCGCGCTCGCTACAAAAAAAAATAAAACTACAAATAAGTATTCACGAAAATATTTTTTACTTATATGAAAAAAAAAAAAAAAAATGGCTTGAAGTTTAACCTTTAGCGGTGATAGTTCTTGTTCTTCTTCGCTGGAAGTAGATGTCAAATATGTCAATTGTTGCATTATTCGTTGTTTACCGTTAATCGCGGATCTTCTCGTATTCTTCTTTCTTTTAGATGTAGTAGATGTTTTGCCGGAAGATTGTGATTTTCCATTGATGACTGTCTATGTATTGAAAGAGTATAATTTGTACAAAGGTTAATTTGCTAAGAAATATATATAAATTATTTATATACAATCAAACTTACTGGATCTTTATTTGTGTCAGAGATTGTATTTGATTTAGGCGAAACTTGTTGCCTATTAACATCTTGTTTTTTTGTTGGTTTTTTCAAGTCCGTTCTTGATTTCTCCTTTTCTTCAATACTCTACGTGATTTGCAAAGCATAAAAAATACATATATAAAATAAAAACGTCAAAAAATTATTTTAGGATTCATTTTTAATTATTTTATAATAAATTTACCGATGCTGTTTTTGATCTCTCACTCAGCGAAACTAACGAATCATTCGAATTGCCTGGATTATAAACTAGGTTATTATCTTTTAAAGATATTCGTTCACCTATAAAGAAAATAAAAAAACATTAAATAAAAAAATATTTTTTCTTTCTGATATGAAATTTATTAAATTTCTTTACCGCACTTTATTTATTCTGTTAGTTAACTATCTTATTTTTGCTTAAATATTTTATTTTTATTGTTAATCCGTTTACTTATATTTACCTGTCCAATAACTTAACGGTGGTAAGAGTTTACGGCCTCGTGAACTAACAGCGGTATTCAATAAATCCACTGAAGTTTCGTGAAATGTTTCGGTAACTTTCTGCACGTTATCTAGAAATGGAAGTATCTATGTGAATGCTTAACATACAGAACGAAGAACACAATATTTCGACATATCTACTAGAAACAAGAAAACTTTTGAAAAAACTTGTGTACCATTTAGTAACATTTTCCACGTTAAACAAAATTCTTCGATTTTGGTAGGACATCCGTTACGACATAGTCTCGCGAGTTCTTTAGGAAAATCTAAATACAACCGAGAGAGCAAAATTTATTACTGATTGACATTTATCATATAGTATTATTTTTGTTAGATTTTTAATACTGTACTGTGCTTGCTGTCGTTGAAAGAACCATAAAGTTCATAAAATTGGTGATCTACCGTTTCAATTAGTTTCGCTGAAAATCGTTTCAGTACAACACTAGTCGAAAACTTTCTGTGTACAACGTGGCCAGCCTCGCTGTAAAAGAAGTGCTTTAATATTGCTTAATTATTAAGTACATTAAAGAGCAAAATACATAGTGTCTAATAAAATAACTATCACCGCACTCAGTATTCTACTTATATATAATATATTGAACTAACTTGAGCAGTTTTCCTTCGAAAATCAAACCCAATTCATTTTTTGATTGTGGGTAACATATTACTTTGGGCAACCATGCAGTCAGCTTTTTAGTGTTACGAAGTCCAGTTTCAACATTTTTGGAGATTTCATTTTGACTTTTTATCGATCTCGTTGAAGTAGAATTTGTACCGTTCGTTTCTTTCTTGTTATTTGTCGAATTTCCATTTTGATTTGTCACTGACTTTGTTGAATCCGTACGTACTTCTTTTTTGTCACTAGTTATTGAACGGATTTCTTTTTTACCATCGTTTGTCGTTTTAGAGCGAATATTAATTGTAGATACAGTTGGCGATATAGGCTTCTTCTTGGGACTTGTTTCTGTTGGCCGATTATTCGTACATTGTTCATCTCGGTCGTCTACGACAATACTCACGTCCGAAGTGTGTTCAGATTTCGAACTTGTGTTGCATATTTTTAAGTTCAAGTTTACCGGTATTGAACTGATTATGGTAGGTTTTAACTTTTTTACAATAGTTTCAGGTTTTGTTTCTTCAGCAAGTTCCGTATGTGATTTTCGAGAGATATGAGAAGATTTAGGAAGATTATTGTTTACAGTATTTACACTTTCTTGGTCCGAATTAACGCGCGATGCTAATGTCGTACTTCTAATTGATTTTTTCATATAAGTGTCTACATTCATAGCATTGAGATCAGATTTGGTGGTCTGATAGTCGATATCCGGAATAAACTGCGCATTTTTTTTAACTTTATGCGGAAAGTTTTGTTCTTGTACAAAAATATACTCGTTACGTCTTTGTATTTCGGACGGAATGTAACATCGTACATCTTCTGTGTGCTTTTCAAGTTTGTGTTTTCTATATGTATCAACATTTTTCCCATTTTCTTGATGATTGGAGAAAATCGTTTGTTGTTGTCTTGTTGTTTCTTGCTGTTTATGAACACGTTCCGTTTCATGATTTTTTCTCATATTACTGACTTCTATTTCATCTTCCGTGGCACTAACGCAAGATTCGGAAAGCCAATCTTTTGTAGAGTTAATAACTGAAGTTGGGACAGACTTGCATTTCACATTTTCAGTGTCGTTTTGCGTAGTTGCCGCGTTCTTTTGAAGATCTGTGTAAACTTTTCTCTTCCTCTCTTTACGTTTGGAAGTTTTTCCAAGCGATTCTTTAGTTTTTAAAACTTGTTCAAACGATACTTTAGGTACACCCAAATAAATGCTTTCTGATTGATCTGAATTGTCGTTATTGTAATATTCTGGTTCATTTGATGAATAATTTGATGTGTGAATAATTTGATTTTCGTATTTCAAGTCGTTAGAATATTTACAACTTTTCTGTTCCGTTTTATTTTCACACTTATCAATGTTTGCTCGATTGTCATTCCGTACTAAAATCTGCTGTGGTATCACTTCCGACTTGGATGTCTCACAACTTGTTGGGGCTACTGAGTTCTCATCACAATTTGATTTTGTTCTATAAGTCATTATAAAATCCAAATCATCTAATATTTCAAGAACTTTATTAACATAGATGGGAGAACAATTTTTATGCTCTAGATTGTTAATAATAATGTTCATCTGGTTCTCTTGAAGAAAATCTTTTAAATAACGTATTTTTCTGATAACAAATTCGGATGAAAAATTCGGATCTAATTGGTTATTATTTCCGATATCAACTAATTTTGTTTGCGCAACAGAAACTTCATTCTCTTTGAATTCGGAAATGGGCTTCAAAACCGTAGAAATGTTTTTGTTGTTTTGTTGATAGTGATCGGAATGGTTATAATGTTGTTTTTTTTCTTCTAGCGATTTATTAATCGACTTTTCAAGTATTTTGGTACATTCTTCAGATTTGTGACGTTCTGTAGAAACAACTTTATTTTTACTTTTGTATGCGTAAGTGAAATCTGTGACTTCACTTATTAAGTCGTCATCACTGTCAGTAATGGGAGTAGGCCAGTGAAATGTCACAGGACATCCTTGAGTGAAGTACATTCTCCATACCTGATAAACGTTCTCCCAATCATCAGGAAAGCCATTGTAAAATTTTCCACGAATGTAATCTGGTAGATCTGTGTAAAAATTAAAGAGATGTACATATTAATATAAAACATAAAATTATACCTCATTATAGCTCATAAACTTATACCATTTCTTTCATCAACAATATTTCCTTCAAGATAATATTTGTATTTGTACTTGGATTCAACACATTTGGTATTGTATCTTCTTATAATAGGTTTGCTATAAACACGACTCCCACTAGCATAAACAAAATTATTAAGATTTGAAAGAAACTAATAATAAAAATTATACAGCAGAATATATTTTATAGCACTCACCATTTTAATGTTCCTTTAACTCTTAATTCAAGCTGCTTGTCCAACATAACTTTCCAATTTGAAAACACTCTATCAGTATTCAAGTGCTCTTTATCACTATTTGTATTAGAAGACATCCCAGTGCTCTTTGAAGAAAAAGTATTTGCAGCAGAAGACTGAACAGAGCTATTAAGTATAACAGGTGCTGTATTTTCACAATTTGACAATGTATTCATTGGCTTTTTAGAGATGTGACAAACTTTAGGTATTTCTGGTGGTGGCATAATAAGTCTATCAATGTCATTTTTGTGCTTAATGTCATATTGTTTAACACTAGAAGTAACTATTTGTTTTTGACTGGTGTTATAAAAACTTGGTTTCTTCAAAAGTAAGTTTCTCAAATTATTGCTGGAAGCCAAGACCTCACTCTTCAAAGAAGTTGGACAAAAGGTTGTGCAACTTGAATTAAATACATCTCCATCAATGGATGAAAGACCAGGCAAGGACACACGTGTATCAATTTCTTCCTCAGGCATCTTTCTGTGGTTTGCTTTTAACATCGCCAGTTTCAAGGAACGTTTCAGCTTCTGGAATCGCTCATCCACTTCAAGATCTCCAAATGTAGTCTGTCATAAAAATTTATTTATGTGATTTTCTGGTTTATAAGAAATAAAATTAAACTGCTGCATTGGCAATTGAATAATATAAATAATATTATGATTTTTCGTATTGTTCAAATATGTATTTATATACCTCAGCTTTGATGCTATGATTCATTTGGAAGTATATATTTGCACGCTGAGAGGTTATGATTTGCTTCTAAATTCACAATTTTGCATTCCACTTCAAAACAAACTACAAGTATGGAAAACTGTTGCAAACAATTATCTGAATGCAAAGCATATTATCTGCGAAATATTCACAATATTCTTCTTTTCTTGTTCGAATAAAAGTACGGCGCAATTAACAAAACACCACAAAACCTTCAGTTTTAAACGTATAATTGCGTTTCCGTTGTTGCAATCGAAGTCGATGACAGTCAATAAAATGTAATATCGATATATCGTAATTGTCGAAATGTAACAATGGCCGCGTTTTAAGTACGTCAGGTTAGGTTAAGTTTGTTGAAGTATGTCGCGGCAAATAACGGAACTGTGTTCAAATCAACTTGTGCGTTTTATAGAATTTTCGTGTATAGTGAATCGTCCGCAAGAATCATAAGTGTTGCGCATAAAAAGACGTTTGCTACTAAGTATTATCGTGCGCGTATGTTCGCGAGTGTAACATTGTCGGTCGCAGTCTCGTCACAATAAATTTACACATCCCAGCCGAGGAATCGTCACTTTGCAACGTTCAAGAATGCCACACTTTTTTTGCCGAAATGTGTACAACAGACAATCGAGTCAACGATGTATACATATAATTGAGGTAAACAAAATTATATATTCTATATATACATATAAATGTTAGTCATTCATTTTAATGATTCCAATTTTATTGTAATTTCATAAACATCTCACGCGTATAATTTTTGTGTCTATAAATATTTCGGTCATTTACTGCATAAATTTCATGTTATACACGGAATGGCGTTTTTCGAAAGGTGTTCTTTGTCTTGCATATCCCTGGTGTCTAAAGATCATTGTTCATAATATATAAACATGAAAGCATTGTTCTGTGTAATAGCATTTTCTGTTTTTTATACATGTATGTATATATGCTGCTACTGTAACGCGTTTTCACACTTTTCGCACTCAGAAGAGATTTATACGGTCGATTGTTTAAAGAGGGGGAGAAGAGAGTGAGAAAAGTGCAAAGGGTGCAGTTGCTAAAAACAAACATCTGTTGTTTTGCGCCTGTCCGCATAAATCCGACCGACCGTGCTCCGTTTTCTAGTCGCGAGAAACTTTTTAAGAATTAAATTAACAATATTAGCCTGACGATCTTGATTTTGCGATTTGTCCTGATCTTTCACTTTAAAATCCCACGTTAATGCGTCTTCTGCAACCATTTGCGAAAACAACGATCTTCCGAAAAGGTAAGAACACGATTTAAATGAGTGTGTATGATTAACACTCCGTTGCTCAACAATAATAAATATATCTGATACAAACAATGGTTGTCTAGACGCGAGATCGCGCAATTCACGGACAATGGACGTGCCGACGCGATAAATCTCCACGTTCACGAAGTTGTCACAGCGCGCGCGGATTTACAACGTCATGACGCGTCTACGCGGTCGAGCGTCACTGATGGTGATTTTGACGATCAGCTCCATTCTGCTAGTTGTCATATATCATGTATTGAGTAACGAGGTTGACGAGATTACGTCAAACAAGAACGGCGCCCGCGTGGAGAATGGATTCTCGTTGGGTGACGATATCGACAATCCTCGTGGCGCCTTGCAGGCTGAAGAACAGATCATGAAGAACTGGAAAAACGGTAGGAACAAAAAGCTGACCAACGACAAAATGTTTGGCACCCCGCTCTTTAAAGGTCACAAGATTATTCATCTAGATCTGAAAGGTGCTCCGCCAAAGGTGAGCTACTATAGTTACCTGTTTCCTCTACTCAAGAAACTAGGTGCCACTGGTGTGCTTGTTGAATACGAGGACATGTTTCCCTTTGCGGACAGTATCGAGGACATTCATGCCAATAATGCTTATTCTAAGAAAGATATTGCACAAATACAAAATCTAGCCAGGAAAAATCAATTGATCATCATACCATTGGTGCAAACTTTTGGTCATATGGAGTTTGTTCTCAAACTAGACAGATATAAAGATCTGAGAGAAGTTCCACATTATCCACAAGTATTATGTCCTACGCACAATAAAACGCTTCCATTGATATATGAGATGATAAATCAAGTTGTATCCGCACACCCAGCTTCGAAATATCTGCATATTGGTGCTGATGAGGTTTATCAAATAGGAGAATGTTCCAGATGCTTGGATGTTATGGCTAAGAAACAATGGAGCAAACGGCAATTGTTTCTCGATCACGTGTTCACTGTGGTCAAATATATCAAAGAAAAATATCCGGATCTGACTGTGCTCATGTGGGATGATGAATTTCGTGAAATATCACCGCAAGAAATCATCGACAGAGGTCTGCACTCGATGATAGAGCCAGTTGTATGGAAGTATACCACCGATCCTGGTATGACGTTGACGGATCAGCTTTGGGAAAGTTACGCCACAGTCTGGAAGCAAGTTTGGGTGGCGACGGCGTTCAAAGGTGCTACTTCGCCGGACAGATATTACACAGACATTTCGTATCACATGGAAAATCATCTGCGCTGGTTGGAGATCATTCAGCGATACTCCAGTCAGATCACATTCAAAGGCGTGATGTTGACAGGGTGGCAGAGATACGATCACTTCAGTGTTCTTTGCGAATTGCTACCAGTAAGCATACCTTCTGTCGCCGTTAATTTAGCCGTGCTGCAAGCGTCGTATCTGAACAGTTTTCCCGTGGAATTACCTAATCATATAGCCGAAATTTTGCAATGCGACGGCATCATTTCTTTGACCGTACCAGAACCTCAGTACGGCTGGACCAAGTGCGGCTTTCACGGATCGTCGGTGTACGCCACCGTTCTACGTCTCTACTCTCTAACGCAGGACGTGACGAAAATGGAGCAAGACAACACTTACAAAGGATGGTTGAAACCGTACAATATAAAGTATTCGTTTGCGAGTCCCAGTTACGTCGAACGAGCAGTGATCGACTTGGACAGATACAGGATGGAGATAATGTACATCGAGAAAGAAATGCGCACGGCTATGGAGGACATATACGACAATTACACGATACAAGAGTGGCTTGACACATACGTCGCGCCTCTGAGTGAAAAGCTCAATCAGTTGTGGGAAGTGAAAGAGAAACTCTTGGAGAAAAATACATGGCCGAGAAGACCGCTCGTGAAATCTGATTTATAGTGGAAAAATGGTACTTTTTTTTCAAAGTTACAGCAGGCAAGAATATTCGATTATATACCCAACGATAATATTAATAGACTGAGAATGTTAATGAGAACAAAAAAAACCAACATAATAGATTTTTTAGAATATTATTCTATAAAAATGCGGCGCGCGGATAATCAATGGAACGTAATATATGATAACACGAACTTGTAATTTTCCATCTTGAATCGTTGTACAGAATGTGATAATTTGTAATTTGATAAAAAAAAAAAAAAAAAAAACAATCAAATAATATTACAACTGCACCGTCCGTATGTCGTTAGTAAATATTATTTATATATCTCAAGAATATACTGTTTCATTTATATCTCTTGAGAATATATAATTATTTAGGAAGAAAAATAACAAATATTCTCGACTTATGAATTACTAGTTTTCCACTTAAGCTAGATCATAGGTGTTTTGATAAATTATAACAAACGAGCACCTTGATTTGCAGCATTTGAACAAACAAATTGTTGAACAATTTATTAAGAGTATTATTTAGAGTTTGAATTTTATCATATATAGATACGTAATTTAACATGCAATATAGATCTTATAGATATATATATATACATCATATAAAATTCTTTCTTTTTACTATGTACGCACACAGATTGCTCTTCCTACGTGTATGTTCTAATTGTAAATAACCAAATAAATATAATTGTTAGTTTATATAAATATAAACGTTTGCTAGAAATAATAACATATAAAATATAAATAAAATAGAATAGGTAAAAGTTTATTCTGACGTGTTCTTTGATAGAATAACAATAAAAAAAATAAAATTATTATATATATATATATATATATATATATATATATACACATCTTAATTTTCATATATAATTTCAATTGTGTCGGCAAGTTCAGCTTAAGTGAATAACGTTTTGTGCCATATATACGCATGAGCGAATGATTGGCTGCTTTACATTACATCAATGAGACACAAAATGAAATATAATAACACGCAATTGTTTGTATATACTCTTTCTTCTCTTATGTGATTAGATTTTCCTAAAACCATGACATGATATTGTATGATTTTCTCATTTTATAATTATATGAGTATATTGTTGTATAACTATAAATATTGATAGGTATATGTATGTTGGTTTATTACGATACTCCTAGATACACGTTTTTTGGCTTTATGCAATTAATATAAATCTATGTTGTATGTATAACATTATATTGTTACGATTAGGAAAATGTGATCAATAAAAATCTGTTCTTAAATCTACAAAAGAAGATTGTTGGTCCCACTCTATACAAATATGATTTTTATTTTTATTTATATTGTGTGTATATGTATATAATTTTCAGTACATTTATACACACGTACGAAATCAATTGTTTAAATAATTGTTCTTCGTGTCACACGTAATACATGTCAATGTTGTATCTAAATATTGTCCGACATCGTGTATAAGAAGTATTCATTATTTATTATTACATATCGCGGTATAATTCTTGTTGAATTTTTACGTTCGACAAAACTCAAATATATGTAATATTCTATTGTGTTTTCATACTATTATAAAAAGTATTTCGAAACGCGAGAAATGATTATTGCAACGCGCATACTGCGGATTTTGAAGCAGGAAAGTGAGGATAGAATGCGATCGGATGTTGCTTCTTATTCGGAATTCTTTTCACAACCTTGTGTATCGAATTTATGTCCACCGTATCACCGATTTCGGCAATAATAATGGGCTTGTGAAAGTCCTGGTCCGTTCTCGTCAATCGGACACCCAGGATCTGTGCCACTAGGGTTGCTATAGACAGAGACACCTGCAAAATATTACAATAAAATTTTTACAATGTTTATATTAAAAAAGAAAAAACGTAAAAACGATTTTTATTTTTGTAGAAACGAAAAATACGTATGCTTGCTTCTATCATTTTTTTCAAAAAAAGAATTACCGATTCTCCGGTTCTCGCCGACATGTCGTAACACGGAAATCCATTTTCCGCGGCGAATCGATGCGACCTGTCTCTCTTGACCGTTCTCTGATGCTCCATATCGCATTTGTTACCCACAATCGCTATCAGAGGCGGTTCGTCATAAGCATCGATAAAATTCTTAATCTGACTAAGCCATTCTTCTAAAATCTCAAAACTCGAGCTGTTCGTGACGTCGTACACCAAAAGAATAATCTGTGATTTACAAAGAAATGAATTTTGAAAGTATCACACGATAAGAACACGTGAAAGAGATTTAAAAAAAATTTTACGAATGAAAATTGTTTGTAAATCTTACATGCGCTCCGAAAACATATTTGTCTAACATGTTGCCGTGCAGAGCGAGTCCGCCGACGTCCCACAGATGTAAATTGACATTTTTGTAACAGCCAATAGTAATGTTCTTCAGAAAGAAGTCGATGCCCGAGGTAGGCACGTACTGCCTGGTAAAATCGTTGTTGCAAAACTTCTGGACGATGCTAGTCTAAAGAATAATTTAATTCTTTCAATTAACGAAAATGACAGGCGTCGCGCGGGCAGGATAATAACCGGATATTACTTGGGTATGATTAGTGTAATCGATACCGTTACAGTATAATCAGAAGAAACTAACGTGGACGAGAGATAAATTTCAAAATTAAATCCGAGTTTGAATAAGTAAAGAATTTCATTTATAAGAGAGTAAAATATTTGTTTTAATTTATATAGATGATCAAATAATATTATTATATTCGATATATCGTTATTAAAGTTTTTTTCTTCATGTCGAGCGTCGTTTAGTGATACGCGCAAGTACAAAACAACTTTAAAAGGTTAATAAATTCACGCTTGACCTACATAGTTCGTCTCATTTAATGCAAAAATCATCGATCAGAATATTTGTGCTTGCCGATTAACTTTATTTGTCATATCATTGGCAAGGCAGAGAACAGCGTAACCGCATTTGACATCGCATGTTGCGAGAATCTCCGCGGTGGATCCGGAAACACGAAGTTGTGGTCAGAGCTTTCATCGATCCAAGCTCGCATTATTACATTCATCATTAATCCACAGCACGAGTACAACGCAAACATATTTGTTATAAAGAACAAACTATATATTATTATTCAACTATAAAACACAATATCATTATAGCAAATCTGCAATATTTATAGCAGCGCGTCTACGTAAGTATGTGATTGTATAAATATCTACAGAGAAGAAAAAAAATCGAGCGCATTGATTTTTCTGCTTACGCAAAACACGTTGTTGTATGCAAAAAGAAAATTCAGTTACTTTTCAATAACACGAAACAACGAGGATCACCTGTTGAAAGGGTCTCTCTATTTTCACCATGGCAATCGGCAAACAAATTTAAGTGAACGACAGCACGCGTTGTTTCGTCAGCTTTTCGAGTACGAAAACGATGACGAAGAAAGGGATCAACCACCTCGACGCGCGAAACACATTTTTGATCGCTCGAACGTGGATGACACTGTGAAACTCACTTTGCCAGCACCGGAGTCACCCACGAGCACGATTTTCAGCCGCTTTTCGGCTTCTTCGACGTCCGACATATAGGACGCGATAAAAATGTACGACAAATCGGCGGCGGCGGTTCTCGATGGGAATCATGCGAGCGGCATGACTCGACGACGTCGAACGAGCGAGGTCCGAATCGACCGACAGCAGTGGCCAGTGCGGCGTCGTCGTCGTCGTCTGCTCTAAGCAGTAGTGAATAAATTAACGAATAATCGATAGCCCGCTACCACCGTCATTGGCGCTTGCTTGACGGTTAATGTTGATCGTGATACAATGATGATGGATAGCAATAAGGCCGTTGACAAAGATGCGCTTGCGTGAATTGAACCCTAGCTTGTTTGGTCAACGAAAAAAATATTCGAAATTTCGGGGATTATTGTCGGAGAAAAAAGTTAAAAAGTTTACTGAAAAATTTATGATATTAAGTTGCAACTGTTGTACGATCGTGCGATATAAATTTTATTGTCTTCTTTTTATTTAATTAATACTGTTATGAAGAAATATTTCTGAATCTCTTTATATCTCACAGTGAAAAAAAAAAGTTTTGTTGAGATAACCAAACTTTGGTAAATCGAATCAAATAAAGTCTTGTGGGAATCAAAGTTATAGTTGAGATTACCAAAGTTTGGTTATCTCAACAAAACTTTTTTTACTTTTTTTTCGGTGCAGGCACTTGGTTATATCGATATAGACGATGACAACGCTTAGAATAAAACGCTTCTCTGAAGGCACATTTGTCGTTGATGTATCTATTCCTCTCTCAATTAAAAATTAAATCTTTGTAGTTGTTTAACAGATAATAATTCGACACTCTGCAACAAGTAGTCGTGCGGACGACGGTCATTCTGTCGGCTCGCTCGAAATTCGCTTTGACGATTTCGTAGTATCTTCCGTCGCTGCAATAAAAATATATTTTATACCGTTTGTGTTTGTGTACGTTTCATTTATATTATAATCTTACCTCAAACTGAGGCACTTTAGTTTGATGCATTTTACGCGCAAAATATCTATGGCTTTCTGACTCTTGTCAGAAAATCGCAAGTTCTCCGGATCCCATCTCAGTTCCAAACGTTCCAAATGTGCGCAATTGTTTGCAATACCGTCCATCAATTGGTCCACGTGGATGTTAACGCCCAATCTCTCTTGAGTGCCCATCACAAGTATTCTGAAGCGATCATCGGTTCAATATTTCCGAGTTCGCGAACAAAAAATATACGAGAGATCGATCAAATTGCGCGTGCTCACTTTGCGTTAGTGATAATCGGCAGTACACTCTGCCAAAGTTGATCGGTGATGTGCGGCATGCCCGATAATGCGAGACCGTACAATTGGTGGCCATATCGCGACAAAAACTTGTTCAAAGCGTCGTCGCTTAGATTGTCGGAGCTGTCCAGGTCGAGCGCTATTAGATTTCGCGGATTTCCGACCTCGGTCCACGCTTTGAGCACGCTATCATTGAATCCGTTCAGTTGACCAGCACTCAAAAAACGAAGCCCGGGAATTCTGGTGAGCATGTCGATCAGACACTCCGTCGACAGGTCAGTGGCGGTAACATTGAGTTCCTGAATGCTCGACTTCTCCCACTCGACCTGCATTACATATTCACTTTGTAGATCTGAAATGTAGCATTAATGAAAGTACATAGTGGAAAATATAGAATATACATTTATATGTGCTGGAATATATATAAATTTATCAAAAACAATGATAACAATATATCTGACTTGTTCCTTGCATAAGCAGACACCTCAATCTTCTGCTTCTTTGAAAGAGAGTTTTCATAGTCGAGCCAGTTACTTTGGCGCAAAAATTGACGGCAAGACATTCCAATTGGACGCAATTGGAGGAGAAAGCGTCAATGTGCGAATCGTCCACGAAGTTGATCCCGTACAAGTTGATAACTTGTAAATTCGGTGTCGCTGATTTCAGCTTGTGCACATTGATTACTTCGTAAATTTCCTCCTCTTCTTCTTCCACCTTTTCGTACGTTCCTATATGTAGAGAAGAATAGATTTTGATATTGTGATGCTTTCGCGATTTGTTATAAGAATTTCTGCAGATTTTTGCGTTCAAAAACTCCATTATAAAAAACAACATCTAAGAGAGTGTTTTTTAATAATTAATTTAAATTTCATAAGAGGGAATAAAATAGGTAATTCATACATATGTGATCCAAAACAAGCATCCAATATGAATTTTTAGCCTCACATTGATCAAAAACCTCTTTGCTAGTTTCCTAAAACAAATTCTGCACGAAGAACTTGAAGAAAACTAATTACTGACCGATCAAATGGAGAATTTCAAGACCATTGATGAAATTGTAAATTTTTCTCATAAAGCCCTCCATGAAGATGACCTCGGATAAGCAGATACACATGTATTTCAATTTCGTGGGGAACGCTTGCATTTCTGAAAAATCGTGCAGTTGCATCGCAGTGGAAAAATCCAGCAACATGTGTGTCAGATTCGGACACTTGTTTGCCAATTCGTGCAGCACCGTGTGCGTTATCAGTTCGATCGGCAATTCGATGTATCTTAACGACGCCCCGAATCTGACGCTGCAAATGACCGCGAGTTATTGTCATATCGTGCGTGAGACAGTCAACAGCTTTAACAAGTTTTAACGTTACCTGATCAAGTGTAGCAGATTTTCCAGCGAGTTTACGTGAAGCCCGCTTATTTCCGGTCTTAACGACACGTGTTTCCAGAGCCGCGTATCGTATGCGATTTGTCGCCAACGTTTGCAAACTCTCGCGACTCTGCATATCTCACGATGCGACAGATAACAAAAGACGTTCAAGAGAACTTTATCCGGTAGCTTTTCTATTGTCTGTAAAAAAACGTATAAGTAATTGTCAGTTTTTTCTAAAAAAAGATATATCTTTTCTTTAAGAAAGAGTAAGACGCACGTGATATATTTTAAAGATTTTTTAAACAGCAAACTATCAATCAATTATATATGTTATGTAATTTAAAAAAGAACTAATTGTATGAATATCACTGTGAAATAAAGCGTACAATTTTGTAGTACGCATGTTTTTCTCGTATATCGTTGATGTATAATATTCACACACATTGGCGCGTAATGTTGAGATCAAAATTATAAATGTAAATATATCCATCGAGCTTGCTCGTTCTGTTAAATCAAGCTATATTTGCTATCGAGGCTTGTCGGTTTTATATGTTGAAATTTTGAAATGTTATAAAGTGACACACATAGATGCGATATTGATAAAGCGACTTTTCGATACCGTATATATAACATATATAGAGAGATGTCATTCTATTTTAGAAGATTCGCATATCAAATTCTCGTGAAATTACTCGTGAATTTTATTACTTTGCGGACACGTATATAAATTACATATACATGTCCGTGAGAAATTAAGTCAACCAGTAATTTTGTAGCGTTGACATTTTTATTGCATTATAAGAAGAACTTACAGTACGACTCTTAGCAGGACCACCTTCAGAAACATACATCTGAGAAGTTTCCAGAGCGATTTGGCCCCAAACATCCACACCACCGAGATCCATGATGCTGTTTCTTTTGACGTTAGATTAGAATAAAGGTGTAACAAATTCGCTCTTCGACTTCCGTCGATTTTTTCCACGTACAAATTTCAGGAATTAATTTTGTTTCACGACGAGAATACGGAATACTATATTTAACTATGTTTAGTTCTGTCGTTTAGTACTGTCTTTTAATTCGAGGTCACTTTCATTTTTGCTCTTTTGATTAAACGTCACTGCGTTAACATCGCACGATTTATTTTGTATTTGACATTTTCACAGTATCGGATATATGGATCTTCGATCTGTGCACTTTAACTATTTCCTTTTTTTTTTTTTTTTTAGTTACGTGATGAGAAATTCGATATACAAAACCAGAAGAAATTGCTGTTTGCTGTTTTCACATGCGGTTTGTGCGGAATCCCCGACACGAGGCGAAATTCGGGTAAGCTCAAACTACACAAGTCTTCAGATGCTTTTAATCGGATCGCGCTTGCGCGCCGTCCTAAATATACGACTTGGAAGGCTTGCCTGTACTTTATTTTAAACCTTGTCGCCTGCATTCACACAAATGCGAAATACAAACCTTCCATTTTTAATGGAACTTTACTTTCTGATAAAGCATACACACACAAGAGTGTTCGTTTTACCTGCAGTCATTGAACTTTCTAATTTTTAATACTTATTTGCGAATATATTTTGTTTGCGTCATTGAGCGTATATTTGCGATATTCTTCGTGCACTTTTTTATCAATTTTTTTTTTTTGGCGCAATTTTCGCGAATTCAGTATCGCGATTGTGTGTGCAAAGAATTCGATTTTTCACGTGACGTTAATGCGGAATTCAACTAGTGCTGTCGTACCTTCTTTGTGGTTTATTACATTATTTTGCATTGCAATGGTTTCTTTAATATATTTTCATAGTTTTGCACACATTATAACTCTGTCGTGCTGTTCGAGAATTTCTAGATATTTAGGCAAGAGAAATACGTGTTATGTGGTTTCGTTTTTGCGTATATTTATAAATAATTGTTTACATGGTGTATGTAAAAGCATTCAAACTTATATACATTTATACAATACAGAATCGATTGTTTTATTTTTAATGTACTAAGCTCGCGCTAAAAACAGATATTACAAATTGCGAGAGGCGTTAGAAAATACGCTTATCCAATAGGAATTTTCAGAAATCATCACAGACAATTGATTTCACATTTGTCTTCGTTATAGTCGGAAACGTGTATGCGAATGATATCAGTAATGGAAGATTCAACGCCAGATTGCATGAATTAACTCGTGGAGTAAGGTTTCTAATGTCTCTCGTGTGTTCTACGCTTAATAATTGGCATGATTTCAAAGTGGTACATCTAATGAGCTACCAGCAACAGGTACCGCGTGTATCATATAATTAATATACAAAATGTTCTCGTATGTGAACCGGCGAAATTTTGGTAACATAAGGAAGGACCGAAATATACTCGGTTCGATCTTTACACACAATTTTAATTATTAAAATATTTAAACATATTAATATATATTGTAAACTGTAATATATATTGAGTCTTGTCTACAAAAATTGTTTATAAAACTTCTTTGAAATATTCTATTGGTGTTTTTATATGTAAAACATGATTTATTTCTCGTGAAATAATAAATTTCCGGTCAATTAAATTGTTTTGATGAAAATAAATTGTTTTTAATAAAATGTGTAACTGAAGCTGAGAAATAATCCGGATTACCGTCGATTTTCCGCGATGCGTGCTGAATTCGTCTTTGGATATCGCGCTGACGTGCTCCACAGCTAATTGCGTCCAAGTAGTCATTGTAGTCAGAGAGCTCAAGTAACTTCACGGACAAGAAGAACAAAGAGAACACACACAACTACGAATTAAAAAGTTTCGCTCGCATGTTTTAGTGAAAATTGCATCGAATATGACAAACTCGCGCTGAGCAAACGAGAAATTAGTCTCGATCTATGGAGTCAGGTCGACCGTTTGACCATCCTAGAACGGTCGACACTTGCGACTGACTTTAATTAGTTATAAATAAAGGCAAGCAGAGACAGACAGGCAGGTAGGCATCAGGCCAGAATGGGAAGAACGCTATTGACATTCCTCAGCGTATTGATGTGACAACTCGCAACGTTGAAAAGAAACGAACGCGACGTCGCAAAAATGATCTCGGCCCGGCTGAATTTACCGAACGGCAATTTGTATAATCTAAACGGATAGTTCGAAAATAAAAAATAGTAATTTGCGAGATTAAAAAAATTGATGTGATTTGTAGTTTTGTATTTCTAACTATAGGGATAGGTACTGCTTTTATTTTGTAAATGATCGATTAATAAGTCGTGGAAGTAAATGCGCTTACCGTATTAGGACGCCTTATGATCTTTTCCGGATCGTCGTTGTCTCCTTCGAAGACGTTGAGCTGTTGTAGCGCGGCCTCCACGCTCAAGACATTCCAATTTGACATTCTTCGCATATCCATGACGACACGAGATTAATGGGAAGACGAGACAATCGAGATTAGAGAAGAAAGATCTTAATGTGTCGCAAAAAGTGAAAAACAAAAAAAAACAGACACGAAGCGTGAGAAGAGCAGCTTTCCACGTAGTTATTTTGCGAAATAGTGCCACTTAGCAGAGACGAGAACGCACGTGAAAAAAGTTTTTCGTTAATTGTAATGCGAACGACAAATACGATTTGCATATATCACTTTTGCGATATATCACAAAGGTCTTCTTGTTGCAACAACTCTTCACCATCACTCGTGAACAAAGAACATCACGACAGATTCAAAACGCAAGCGATATTTTTTGTAGAAGAAAAAAACGGAAACGCGTATTTGTATATAGAAAAAATTTATATTACAAAAATACTATAAAATTGTACGATAGGAAAAACGCACGTTCTCGAGATTTTGTACGGAATCGTGTTTGCAGGCCGCGGAGAGTGAGCTAGACTCGCCACATTTTCACGCAAAGCTGCGTTTGCCTCGGACACAATTGCCGTCACCATGAAGAAAGTCCGACGGATCAAAATAAAATCTCTAGTTTCCTCGATTCACGCGAGAATATGCTTTCTCGTGCATCTAGTCGATTTCGAGAACAGATGCGACCGTCGTCATCGACAGACGAAAAGTGGACGTACTCGGTCATCGTCGTTGATGCTCGTGTGGACGACGTCCGCCTGCGTTCTGCCAGATTGGAAGAGAGAAAAATTGCAACTAAAATAATCGTGTATATGTTTCTCTCAGTCGCTTTCTCAAAATAGACCTTGCTGGAATGCTCAGCAAGTCGCAAGCGGAACGCGGAATCTCATTCGAGCGAGTAAAATCCGACATATTTTTTAATTATATATACACGCGGTTCAAGCTCTCTGTGAAAGAAAACGACGTCTTTTTTTTATGTCTATTGAAATATAATGTACATCATATACGTAAAATATACGAACCTCTTGCTTCTTTTCTTTGTCGAGCTAAACTTTACTCGCAACTTCTGCCAAAAACTGTCACTAGCTGTGTCATATAAGTAGACTTGAAGTGACTATGTTTTTGGAAAATATTCGATGATATTTTGCAATAAAGTACGTTCACGCGTAATTTTTGAAGTATCTCGAGAAATAGAAAATTTTTTATACGCGGACGTGCGTGAACAAGTGTGTGTCTCTGCTTAAAAGAAGTTTAAGTATTGTTGAACATCGAGTCTGTTTCATATTGCGGATAAATAGACATGCCAAATATTTAAAAGTTTATATAGAGATACTTGTCTTATAAGTATCAGAAAATACCCCTCTCTTGTAGAAACTAAACTGCCAAGAAGCTGACTCATACTTTATTTGTCCGATTTATCGTGCAAAGTGTTGTTCCATGAGTTAAAGGGAAAGTCTCTCTTATCTTTGGCCGTCTCTTATCTTTGGCCTTATTTGCATTTATAGCGCAAATATTTATTGCACGTAAAATTAATTAATTAACGAAACAACAAATGGTTTTTTTAAAATACTTGTATCTTACGATAATTGATTTTTACTTTTACAACTTTTACACTTGTGTTTCCATCAAATTACGAGGAAAATATCAACAATTAATTTTGATCTGTATTAATTTTGGAAAACTTTCTAAATTTACATTCATTAAAGGATTTGTCAACGGACGATTTCCCATTGACCGAGATTCAAGCCCTTGGCATTCTGCCGCTCGCGACTTGATTAATTAAGGTCGCGTGGAAAAGTACGACACTCGAGATGATACATAATTTTCAACAGTTTATGCCTCTTTGACACCTGACATGTGCAAAAACGATTTTTTCACCAATAGTCTCGACAATCGATCGTTACAGAACAGAGTCCGACGAAACGATAAATCCGATAAATATATTATACATCCGATAAATATATTATACATCCGATAAATATATTATACATCTGTAATGTGTTGTACAGTACACACAAAACGAATGTATTTTAAATGATCTGTAAATCATTCAGAAATAAATTTCGCAGTTGTAAATATTTGCGGATTCCATTCTCATAAATTTTTCTTCAAGACTAATAAAGCCAGTTAATAACGAAATCTACTCGTCCCGCTTTGCAAAACTGACAATTTTTTAACACAAATGTATTCACGTAATTCTAAAATGAACGTTTAGAATTTTTCCCTGATATTTGCTTAGTATTTAATTAGTTTTCTAAAACTCGTGCTGATATCTATAAATATACTTGACATATATATGTGACCGATAAGATATATTTTATCATTAACAAATTTTTTTGTATATAGAAAACACGCATAGAAATTATGTATGTACATATCAATCGCGCGCAGGTATATTCTCCGATATCTTTTATTATCTCTGTTGTCAAATATATATAGTACACAACCAGAGGAAGTTTTAATGACAGACACTTGAACAATAAGTTGTTACATAAATCGCGCATTGTGATATCGATTTTGAATCGGAAAAAACATATAGACTGAATGCGATTTACGCCGTTTGTGCCGACGCTGACTTGGTGATCGTCCAAGCAATGACGTCTGTAATTATTGACTTGCATTTGATTGCAACTGAAGAACTACGCGTCTCTTCATGCTATTTGCGGATTAAATATAGTGGTCGCAATGCAAAAGATAGATAAGAGTAGGAAAGTGCAAGATGACAGTTATCACGCGAGAAGAGATTTATTATGTGCGATAAGCCGCTATTAAGTTTATAACTTTTAAGTTAAGGACGTAAAAAGTTATTTAGATAATGTGTACACATCTTACATACAAGTAAAATCCAGGAAATCTATTTTTGCACGTAGATGTGAAATGTACATTGATTTGCGATTTTATCGTAATAAATGATGTATTTGTTTTTAATATAAATAATATATTCTCTTTAGGTCTTCAATGTTTTGCTGGAAAGCAAAAATAATTTATGACTAACTGTGTGAGTTCGACAGATAGTTAATTACATAATGCGAGACAACTGCTGTTGTTTTTGCTTTTCTTAATTTGCGATCAATCAAAGGTAATCGACAAGTGGAAATTGAAATTTTACATACACAAATTCTTCGTATAATATTTTTAAAGCGGTGCTCTCTTATATATTTCGTTTGTTAATATATTCCATTTGCGTTTAAGACAGAGAGACGTTTATCGTTTTATCTTTAACTTATTGATAACATGACAACTTGTAATCGCTTGTATTCTTGTTGTTTTTTCAAGTATTTTTTAAAATAACTGAGGTTGCCGAGAAAGTTAAAACTTTCTTATCAACAATCACATTTGATAGTCCACAGTCTGCACTATGTACTTTGACAACCGCGCTTAGAGCGCGCTGTCTCACGTGGAGATTCGTGTGTTTTCAAATTGAATCATTCGTTGACTTCTCTCTATATGTTTGAAACACAAATCTTATTCTCTTCTTGTGTGCAACACAAATAGATTTCCATTTGAAGCACGCGAAATAGCCGAGGAGATTACTTGTATGATAATCGACTCTTTCCTTGAATTTCTGTTCTTTTTTTGGGCGCGTGCTGCGCAGATAAAAAAAGTTATCGAATCTCCAGGTGTTATCAGTGAATAAATCGTGTTGTTATCGAGCACTTATCTCGGTAGATAATTTTGAGACATCGAAATTTACGATAATACATACAATATAAAAAAAGAGAAAATCCGCAAAAAATGCTCAGAAGACAAGGAGGTTTGATCTGAGACACATGCGACATTTTCTCGTAGTGTCGTCGTTCGGAAAAAATCCTTCGATTTCGATCTTTAAACCATAGTTTGATCACTTACTTTAATTTTTTAAATACGGACTTCAGAAAAAGAGAGGCGAAGAGAGCGGAATTTTATTATACATTTAAATTTGATATCGCAACATTGTCAAGAGAAACATTCTAATAAATAATAAAACGTGTTCGTAAACAAACTTTATCGACTTCGAACGAATATGTTATACACTCTTTTTTTTCTCTCTTTTCGTTTTCTCCCCTTCGTGATCCTTCATCCTCGCTTTTCTCATTCAGATTCTTTCTCGCTCTCCGTTTTTCTTTGCGTCGCACGATCGAATCTCTTTGTCGTCGACCCGCTCCGCCTTTTAAGTCCCTCCTGCTTGGCGCGCGCGGTTCTTCGTGTCCTCGTCAATCGCGCTTCGATCAACTCGCTCCGTCTTGATTCTGTGTGCGCATGCGATTTCGCGGGAATGACGACGATCATAAAAGGAGTCATTCGCGGAGCAGTGCGCGTCAGTCACTGGGTCGAGCGTAGCGATATATAGTGGATTTTCTACGGAAGCTAGCAAAGCCGAAGCCGAGCAAAGCAGAGTGTTTTCGACGAGTTAGTCGAGTGCGGAAGCAGACGGAGAGATAAACGAGAGAGCGAGAGAGACGCGTCTCTCGGACGAGAACCGTGATTTACGCATTAATGACCACGGCGGCGTCAATGCCTTTGTCCGCGCGTCGACACAACGGTATGAAATAACGACCGGCTGACGAAGCGGTTCAACGAGGCGGTAGACAGCGGCGACGTCCTGATTCCAAGCGTCCGTGCTCAGTCCTCAGTGCAGGCTAGTCGGTCGCTCGGCGGCTTCGCGGTTGTCTTCTCGACGGAAAGAAAAACATCAATCAGACACGGAAAACAAATGTGCGACTTGTGCGCAACGGGCAAACATAAACACAGCCATTATCGTGATCCCCGAAAAATTACGCCCGTGATTACGTCAGTTCTTCCTCGTTATTATCTTGTCACACTGTAATCTGGATATTTTCGGCCTGCGCTTCGTCGATCACGTCGCAACAATAAGTATCATCGTCGTCTTCCTCAACGGACAGGGTTAGGTCGATACCTCATCTCAACGCCTTCATCGCGGTTATCCCTGGAAAGAACGGTGGAACATCAGCCTGACATCGTTTGCGCGATTGTGAGTTTTGTCGTGAAGGACAGTCGAATCAAGAACGTTATTAAATCAAATCATCAAGGAACGGGATAGATTTTTCACTCAGTGATAGATCCGAGAACGTGCGACAACAAACATGGCAGCCGCCGCGTACGTTCAAAATTGTACGAATGACGCGAACTTCCTTCTGTGCATTCTTGGCGGAACGAACGACTGGCATGACGTCGTGAACTATTTCTACAAGCCATGGATATTCTCTCTAATCGGCAGCACCATAGTCGGTCTTACCGGTGTTTTCCCCTTGTGGCTTATTCCAATTCAGGACGGTGTGGATATAAAAACCGGCGGTAAGTCGCGTTATCTCTTAAGTGTTTACCTTTGAAACTCGTTGCGACACTGAGTATAACGTTTTAATTTTCGTGTAATGTCACATGACTGACTGAAACACAAACATAAATGTTTTGTCGAGTGACATTCATGGTTTACGCAACGTGTATTTTTATTTGCGCGAATTATCAACCGCGATGATTTTTGTATTTCGCACACACTGATACTCTTGAAACAGTGTGTGAAAGTGTCGCATACATAAATAATGATTGTCTTGACAAAACTCACAAATAACGTAAAGTATATAGTCGCAACATGAGAACGTTGCGTTGTATTGTTTTGTACACAAATTTTATTATACAAATAATTATCGTCTTGTTTTACAGATATCGCAAAGTATGACACATGTATTTCGTGACGTCATTTTTATTTCACTGATCAATCGAGAATTAAAACGATAGCGAATTATTTTCTCGTTACAAATAATACTAATTATATG
Organism: Pseudomyrmex concolor; assembly: GCA_014839585.1. NCBI lineage: Eukaryota > Metazoa > Arthropoda > Insecta > Hymenoptera > Formicidae > Pseudomyrmex > Pseudomyrmex concolor. Next base: position 25,875 of record QVOB01024178.1, read on the forward strand.
ATATATTTAATTTCTCAACAAAAGTTGCCGCGATTTAATTTGTCTATGTACGAATTACCACGCAATCTCTAATATACCTATACGCGTAGTGAAGTTGCAGTACTCAATCTTATCTTGGCATTGAGAATCGTACGCACCAGAGGTTCTCAAGCTTTTTTCCTCTCGCTTTATAGAGTTCAATTTTTTAATGCGATAGAGTGGACAAATAAAGGATTTTTAAATAATGAATATGTATATATGCTATGTAAATATAATCTCGAGAACATAGTCTATTGACGAGCTTCGTTACGAGGATTGATGCAATAAAAAACTGCTAGAAAAAAAATAAAAAACTATTTATCCATAATCGAGAAATCGTTATATTTAACATTTTGATATTACTATAGTAAAAGCGTTATTTGGCGGCACGTGTGTGCCGACGCTTAACTGCGCACGAAATAATTGAACGTGTGCGACAACAGAGAGAACTGATGCCAACAGCACATGGCATATATATAGCTTTTTACTAAGAATTATAAGATAAATACAATGCAAAGGAAACATGAAAATTGTGTATGACACATCCAAGTCAAGTGGATTTATCACACTGACAAACGCAAAGTTTAGTGATGCTGAAAGAAAATATTGCTTTTGTTTTGACTCGATGTAATTGGTATTAATATATTAGTTCCAGCAATTTTTTTTAATAAAAAATAATACACGAAACATTCTATATGTATTTATATAAACTTTTATTATTTGTTTTTTAGACGTCTATAACTCCATGTGATTTGTGTGGGATAGAAAAAAACCGAAAAAATGCAGGATAGATCTCACAGTTGGTTTCCAAAAGATGTATACAAAAGAATAAAGAAAATCATAATAAATTTGACGATGATATCTTTATGTACGCAATAAGTTGCAGTGGAACTCGAAGGTCATAGAACTTGTCCGACGCAACATAGAATGCTAAATGATATTTCCAGCCTGTTTGCACGTGAAGCGTGCTTCTAAAAGCCTTAAAACACAATTCGTTGTCTCTCATTCGTTCTCACCACGACATTTGATTATTTATCATTCTCAAGATTCGCCTCTGTAAAAGCAAAATTAATAGGGGTGCGGGTACTCGAAAATAATAAAAAAAAAAAAAAATATGCGGGTCGGATCGGGCGGGATCTCAAAAGTTTGTTCAATACATACATTTGTTCAGGTATTCGTACACTCTTACAAAATTAATAAATATTCAACTAACGACATTTGCCTTTATAAAAGTGTCAATTAATGTAATCATTGTTAAAGAACCAAAACATTTCTTTGCTCACTATATTTTTCTATGCGTTAACCTTTTCGACAATGGATTCCGATGAGAAATTTCGATGAAAATACATAATATAGATCTAGAATCGCAAAAAATCGAAAACTTTAATACATTCGAGTGTATTGACTTTACATAATGCATATGTACCGCAGCATGCAGTGCACTCGCCGCAAGTTTGTTCGCGATAAAACGTTTTGCGAATTTGCGGACGTATAAATAGCGACGATTAAGATTGATATAACATCAGTTTCCCAGTCGCTGCTGACTTTAATTGACTTTTGATCTATGTTAATACGAAGCGTTCATTTGCTCATTTTCATGTGCAGAAATAAACGTATATATGTTTGTGAGATACTTAATTTTCTTCCGCAATCGAGAAGCGATAGAGATCCTGTTTTACTCTGACGAACCAAGTTGATCACAACAACATAATATTAGAAAACGAATTTACTCGATTAATTGCCGGGAACACTGAATAAAAGTCACTTGGCCGTATAAGCATGTTGTTTCTCATAGATACAATTAACAATCGCTCTGTAACAAAAACTGCAAAATGCTCGCACGTTGCGTCTCGTCCGTGCGACTATAAAATTCGCATTATTCTCGCCGTTATTCTATGAATAACGACGCAATTATTTTGTTTTTTTTGAGCAGCGTGTTATAACTTTCTCTATTATCTCTTATATCCTCTTTCCGAATCAACGATGCGACGGTTTTTCTAGTTACACAAGTAAGATTAACGAGATAAACGTTTTACTTTTCGCTGAACTTTAACGGTAGAAGTTTCATACGGTAGGAAGTTTCGCGACAATTTATTCGTTTCCCAATGTACAATTACAAAAACTCGTGTTGCGTAATGCTCCGTAACTTTTTCCATCAACAATTATTCGCGTTTCGATGACAAAGAAGAACATTCACTCGCCATGAGTCCGGAATGTTGATTTTTTCACCGTTACATAAGATATTAAACTGTGCGTTTATATTTTTTTCAATTGATATTGATTTTGCAAAAATTTTAAATTGGCTTTGAAAAAATAAATACTAATATATTTTAAATATATTATTTTTATAATTTTCTCTTACACATAAAATTGATAATGCTATATCCCGAACTCTAGTCTCTTGTATCAATTGATAACAATGTTTAATCGACAAGAGGGAAAAGATTTATGTCACGTCGAGGAGGCGTGTTGCACAAGGCTGATGTAAAAAAAATGATGATCACTTTAATCGTGAGCACTTGAATTTTTCTCACTTTTTAAATGTAAAAACACGGCGCGAATGTTTCACGAACAATTGTTCACGAATGCGAAGATAAAACGTCCGCCACTAGAATTTCAATCAAATAAAATACATCTTACTGTGTAAACGCAATAGTTATTTTTGCGAGAAAACTATTGCGTAAAATTCGATTAATAGTTGAAAAGTTTACACACCTGTTATGTATTATCAAATTATTTTGAAAAATTAAACTTTTCAAAACTATGTGTTTCGTGTACTATAAAAACATATTTTTTACAGAACAACGAATGTTTCTGGTAATATTCTAGAACTTTGTCATCCAGTTATCTTATCTGTCTTTATTGTTAGCATAGGATGTTTCCTGTTTTTAATCAATAATTCACTTTTTATTCTTGTAAGCAAATTGATCAATTTTTTTTTTTTTTTTTTTTTTTTTTTTTTTTTTTTTTTTTTTTTTTAAGTGTTTCATAAAATTTAATCAGGATAGAAGTTTTTAATTACATTATAATTGTTTGCGGTACAAAAACAGTTTACAAAAAATATTGCTGTTTATCACGTTTGTAATTTTGCTTAATAAATGGACTTAATAAGTTCATAGGCAATAAGAGATCACCAGTTTAATTAATTGCAATCACGTTAAAACCGGAGCAAGGCTCTCCTATTATTTATATATTCTTTTTCCTTTCTTTTTCCCCATGAATCACGCATTGACATCACGGCGGTTATCAAAATGGCCTTTTGCAAATTGCTGCAGCAACATGATCGTAATGTTGCACTCTACTAGCAATTATCGCTACGTCAAATCTTATGTTTTTTTAAATATTATATGTGTGATTTCGTATCTTTGAATTTTTACTATTTATTTCACAAGAAGAGAATTTTTTGCTTAATATAATTTATAGAATGCTCACTATTGTAAAGTTTATCTATTACATATGCGTGTATATCCGTTTCTATATTTAATTATTGTTCATTCTGTAAAATATAGTTTTTTAACTTAATTTTACTCCGTTTTGACGCCACAATTTAAATTGCAACTTAAAATCAAACATTGCTTTATATTATGCAATCGGTGATATTTCGTAAAAAAACTAAGATATAAAATTTGAGATATTTCAAGTTATCACTTATTTTCGTCGATTTAAATACGCGAAATAAATATGTATACTATCGGTGTAACGCGATTGTATTCACAGAGAGAGGTTTCGTGATTAAGAAGCATAAATTTTCATAGTTCATTTTATTGTATGAGCTTATTCAAGAAACCTTATTGTCGTCTACCAGACACATTCATTAACACACGATCGATTAATGATTTATGATTTTTGTTATTACCTATATATTTTTTGTTATTTTTCTGTGTAACAAACTCCAATTTTGTCTCTTGCGATGTAATAATGAATGCTTCTTTCTCAATTCCAAAAGTCAATGAAAAATCGAAAGATTTTAAAACGTTGTTTACAAAGGCATAAAGAATATGCAAATAAATTTTATTAGTAAGATTTTCTTTCTTCACGATTATCTTTTTTGCGCGTGAAGATATTCAGGAAATTTGATGTTGTACACGTTTCTCAAACACTTCTTATCTATCTGCCGCTAACACAAAGTAGACGCTAATGTTACTTTTCTTTCTTTACAGAGTCGCGGAACAAAAGTAATTTTTTTCTTTAATTAATTACACATAATCGCATTATATAAATAACACAATCTCACATAATCGCGTTATATAATAAAATGTAATTACAAAGTTAAGAGAATTAATTCCATCTAAAAAATCTCAATTACCGATAAAATCGACGTTATCAAAAAAAAATAAAAAATAAAAAAAATATTGATTGTGATATCGCAGATAAATCACGTTATTGAACAAAATAATAAGTAAGATTTAAATTATTTACCGTTTAAGATAAAAATCTCAGTTACGTGTAAGATTTTTATTAAAATTTATCCGCAACTTAGCGAATTAATAAGTGGAACAATTAGAGTTATCAAACGTCGTTACTCGAAGATGAGAAAGCTATACGTATGTGTATATATACATATTAACATAAACATAATATTATTCTGACATTTCTACAATATTGCGAACAACGCGGATACACACACATACACACACACACATATATATATATATAACATATTTTGTAGGTACTTTGTAGATTATTTTGTGTTAAAATACACTCATACACACACACACATTGATACATACAGTCTGAATTCGTTACAACGTTCATATACGCTCCACAGAATGTGCTCTAGTCTTCAGAATAACGTTGAGAGCTTTATAAACGATTTAAACGGCGGCTTCGAACTCCATTGTACATCAGTTACAGATTTAAATTGCCAGCTGCCATGTAAATTAAATGCGCTACTGATTCAAACTGTGTTAGGAATTCAAAGCGATCGACAAACTAATAATAATATATCAGTACGAATCGATCTAAAAAGATACACGTTTGAGCTTATAAAATTTCAATAACTACAGATATATGAACAAAACAATACATTGCAAAAACTATAATTTACGCTTTCGTTAATAGAAATATATTTTCTGAATGCCGAGTGGCAAAACTTCCTAATTGAAGTAAAACAAATAATATCTTTTGTCTTGTCACTTTTGTCACAACGTGAGGCCGAGTATTATCATGGAGCAAAATTATCTTTTTCTCTTTTTAAATTACTAAAGTGAAAAATATTTAACTTTAAAATAAAGCAAGAGTAGATGAATGTAAAGTCATCAAATTAATTTACATACTCATTACAATCCAATTTATTCGCAGATATCTTGTTTTATCCTTCTTATCCTTCTTATCCATCTTGTCCTTCCGCTTTACAGGCATTGCACGTTGACGCGTGTTTTATTTACAGTCGGGGATAGTCACGCGTCTAAGCCCGCAGGTCTATGGGTGTTGTGCGCTTTTCTGTTTTTCGTGATTATCGAAAAGATCATTACCGCTGTAAACGAAGAAGTATCTATCATCCCGGAACAGCAAGCCGACGAAATTACGATCATCAATGATGCGAATAAAGACAAAGAAATGGATAACAACAATTGCATCATGATGAACATCGAGAAGAACGGTTTTGTCAAAGAATACTTGACAGATTCGACGAAAGTAAAAATAAATTAGCCAATAGTGTTACATGCTTAAAATTAATATTGTTTATGTATATGAGATAACCGAACATATTTTCTTGCGACAGGTAAAATCTTTGTTGAAGAAAAAACCTCACAAAAATGGATTCGTACAGATGCCGAATGATGTTAAAAATTCACAAAAAAACGGTTTTAAGGAAGATGTTTTAAAATTCGCGTTAACAAGCGAATGTCCAACCGACAGTCTATTGATCGACGAAGCGACGAAAAAACTGACGAAAGTCAACGGTTTCAAGACGGCAGTTTCACGCACCAGTCCTGCTTGCACAACCCTACCAAACAGTGCTGTTAATCGTTTAATCGTGCAGTCGAAAAAATACATGTTTGATCTGTTCCGCAAATTTTTCAATCCCAAAACTTTCCCTGGATATCTGAACCTCTTGATGAACTCTCTCGACAATTTTACCCATGGTTTATCCGTGGGTGGATCATTCCTCATTTCCTTCCGTGTAGGTGTCCTCAGTACGTTCACTATTCTGGTGCATGAAATACCTCACGAAGTCGGAGATTTCGCGATATTGTTGAAAAGTGGATTCAGTAGATTCGATGCTGCGCGGGCGCAGTTAATCACAGCTAGCGGTGGAATTGCTGGTGCTTTGGCTGCCGTTTTCTTTTCCGGTGGTTTAGGTAAAAGGTTTCTTTAGATATCTTTTATATACATATATATATATATATATATATATATATGTAGCACACAATTTTAAAAATTTAATAAGAAATTTAATAAAAAAAAATAACATGAGGGAGAATAACATTTTATTTTATTTTCAGAGAAAGAAACTAGTTGGATATTGCCATTGACCGCAGGAGGATTTATACATATTGGCCTGGTGACCATCTTGCCTGATCTATTGAAGGAAATAAACACAAAAGAGTCGTTGAAACAACTTGGTGCTTTGCTTTTTGGGGTTATTATAATGACTGCGTTGATGTTTGTTTAAGTCACAAAAATATATATATTTCATTACATATATCAGTTCTATGACATTCTATTATATTACTATATACATATATGATACTTTGAATGCAATTTTACAAATCTGTCTATACATCTTACCGAAGTTGCCATAGTTATGTAATAACTTGCTCAATCCCTAGATGGAAACTTGCTGGTCGATGAAAAGCGATAGCAGAAAAGAGAATTGACCAAATCCTTGTACGCGATGTATAAATATAATAATCGGACTTAGCTTAGTTTAGAATTTGTAATATTTTGTATTGGAAATTAACATTTAAAAACCTTCATCATGAATAGTTTTTACAAAGTATAGAAACAAGTCTGACATGTTATGTTTTTGAGATTAGCTTTTTGTTCTTCTACGATGTTTTGCAGTAAATTTCGCTCATCAGAATTAGAATTTTACAATGAATTATTTTTATGATTTAGAAAAGACTATACTTTGAAGTTGAAAAATAATGAGTCTAAGAAGAGCGTTCCTTTAATGATATATACTCAACAAAACAGATATATACATATCTTATAAAATATATATATATCTTTATATATATATATAAAGATATATATA